>PVIR01001772.1:29009-58532 GCA_004026965.1 Petromus typicus
CCGGTAACCACATAACAATACTGGGTGTGGAGACCCACACCCAGCAGCAACCAGTACCACATACCACAGTGCCGGGCGTGGTGGCTCATGCCTGTAATCCCAGCACTCGGGAGGCAGAGGCAGGAGGATTGTGATGTGAGTTTGAGGCTGAGCTCAGGGCCAGCCTGAACCACAAAGCGAGACCCTGTCTCCAAAAACATAAAAAAAAAAAAATAAATAAGATTTACAAAAGAAATATCAGATCCTATATTGTCAACTGCAAAACGAAAGTAAGTAGGAATGGCTCGATAGAAAGTTATAAGGAGCTAAAAAATAAAACTATCATTAAGTAATAGACAAAATACAAAATGCTCTTCAAAACTGATATATTTTATATGAAAGACCTGTATGCATCATGTAACTCCAAATTTATGACCAATAATAAGGAAATTCTCACTCAAATATATCCCTAAAAGATTTTAGATCTAAAAGCTGATCACTACTCACTATCAGAGACTTGTTAGAAATGAAAATAGGCACTTCACATTTGTTTAGTAAAATCATGATTCCAAACGAACTTTAATTTATACATAAGAGGGCCATTACACTTGTGCTTTTTAAAAGGAAACTTCTTAATTAGAACTAAATCATTCATTATTCACTGTGATACAGGTTTTATACCCTTAGGTTCCATGTGATTATTCACAGCCTCAGCTGGCAAAAAGGGAAAAAGCTATTCTAATGACTTAGCTTAGCTCTGACTCACTGGTTTTTTAATCTCACTTTACTTTTCAATCTGGGTTATAGACAGTGCTAAAGCAAGCGAAAATAACATTTTGGTAGATGGTAAAGGATAAGTCCAAGTCCTTTCAAGTGTTGGGACTTTCTTGAAATAGAACAAGCTATTTCAAATCCTTATACTATCTCAATGAAAGGTTAAGAGTTGTTTTTGTTGTATTTACTTAAGAGATTAAAAGATTCTATTCAGCATCCCAGAAGTCAATTTATCAAATGGTGTGATTAGACATGACAATATTGAAGACTCAATTATGTCATCAGATTCAAACATGCATGCCATCAAAATATCTAGTGATCTGAGCATTTATGTGATACCAACAACCCACACACTGAACAGTTTGCTAGAACTGGGTCACTGCCACAGCATATTCTATTTGGATGGCAGACTAAGGCACCTAAATTCAGGAAGGAATTTTAGCTAAGAAGAGTGAAGCTGTACCTAAAGAGAACGCCAGTTAGTAGACAGAACGTATTCTTAAATAATTCCATAAATATTTATAAAATCAAAGTATGCCAGTATCTGAAAGAATATGAGATTATTTTAAATAGATTTTATGTTGAAAATCTTGAATTGGTATGTAGTGTAAATAACTAATAAATTTTAAAAGATAACTAAAAATATTGGTCAAGTTAATGCTTTCTTAGCTCTTATCTGAAAAGAATACTACATAGGTTAAAAATACATAAATGGAATTATATCAAAATTAAAATAACTGGGATAAAGATAAATGTATGATAAATATTAATGAGATAAATATTACTGAGATAAATTAAAATGAATCTCAATTATCTGGACTTCCTGAACTGGAAACAACAAAAAAGGATATGGAAAAAATGAAATCAGAAATATTCTCTTAGATGACAGCTAGATAGTGACCATGGTGAAAGATATTGATTAAAAAAGAAGACTTCAGGAACATGATGGAATCCCAGCAAAGAAAATAAATGGAATCTAATACACAGATTCAAATGGAAACACAACAGATTAAAATCTTCACTGAAGGTTTACATAGTACAAGTAGTGAATGCAGAGAAGAAACTTAGACATACAAGATAGAATTGCAATTAGTAACTAGGATAGAAAAGATTAGAAGAATCAACCCAGTACCTGCTAGATGATGCAAAGAATAACATAAGATTGTTCAAAGTCAACGAAGAAACAGGAAATAGTGGAAACAGCCTTAAAAAACAAAACCTCATCACAGATGTAATGACAGCAAACTTCCCAAACAGGAGAAAACAATTTGACTATGGATAAGTGAGGCAGACAGGACTCTAAGTAGTCATGATTTGAAAAAAAAAAAAAAAAAAAAAAAAACTACAAATATAATAGTGAAGATGCCAGAAATCCAAGAGAAGAAGAAAATATTGAAAACAGTAAGAGAAAAGACAAAAATTACATACAAACGAAAACCCATCAGAATCAAATGAAGACTTTTCAACACAAACTTTCAAATCAAGGAGAGCCTGGAGTGAAATACTTCAAGCATCAAAAGAAAAACTTCCAGCTGAGATTGACATATCCTGCAAAACTACCTTTGAAAATCAATGGGGATATAAGATACTTCCCTGACAAAGAAGACCTTAAAAACGTCATGAATACCAATCCAACATCCCCTCAAATTCTAAACAGTATACTGGGAAAATACAATAAGGATCAAAACTCTGTGTGGTTGAACAGAATGAAGTCTTTAGCCAAGGCATGAAATTGAATATAAATGGGGGAAATTTTTAAAAATAATAATAAAAGGCCCAACAGCAGGAAAATATCATGATAATGAAAAATCAATACATATTAGAAATAACTATCAACATTAATAGCCTTCATCAGCAAACAATAGAAATATACTGGCAGGAAGGATTAAGAAGCAGGATCCAACAGTATGTTACATTCAATCAACACTTAATTCAACAAAAAATCTATAGACTGAAAGTAAAATGTTGGGAAACAATTCTCCATGTGACAGAATACATAAAAAGCAGCAATGGTCATATTATTTACAGGCCAAGTAAACTTCAAATGAGAAACTAATCATGAGAGACCAAGAAGGTCACTACATCCTCATATAGGAACTAATCCAAGAAGAGGAGAAAATCAATGAATCAAAAAGTTGGTTGTTTGAAAAAAATCTATAAAATAGACAGATCTTAGCCAAACTTATCAAAAAAAAGGAGGGGGGAGGAAAGACTCAAATATATAATTATGAATGAAAAGGGTGAAATCACAGTAGGTACAGCTGAAATCCAGAAAACAATCAAAGCCTACTTGGAAAACGCGTACTCTAGTAAGATGGAAAACACAGAAGAAAGGAATTGATTCCTAGACACATATAAACTTCAAAATTGAATGAAGAAGATATAAATATGCTAAACATCCCAATATCAATCAGTGAAATTGAAAATGGAATTAAAAACCTATCAAAGAAGAAAAGTTCTACTTCTCATGGCTTCACTACTGAATTCTACAAGAAATTTAGGGAAGACCTAATGCCATTACTTCTCAAACTCTGCAATGAAATTGAAAGGAATGCAATACTCCTAAACTGATTCATTGAAGCAACCATTACCTTGATTCCACAAGCCGAGAAAGATACAACTAAGAAAAAGGACTACAGGCCAATCTCTCTACTGAACATAGAAGCAAACATTCTCAATAAGATACTGGAAAAAATAATACAGATGAAGAAGATCATGCACCCTAACTTTTTGAATTCATCCCATGGATTCAAGGATGGTTCATTGTATTTCAATCAAAAAATGTAACATGTTATATTAACAGTCAAGGACACAAATCATATGATCACTTAATAGATGTTAAAAAAAATATTTGATGAAAACCCACACATATGCATGCTTAAAATGTAATGTACCAATAAAGATTTTAATTAAAAAAATCCTACCTGATAAAAGGTATATATGGAAAACCAACTGCCAGGATCCTACAGATGGTCAAAAACTGCAATTTTTTCATGTTACAATCAGAAGCAAGACAAGCACTTATTCACTTCTGTTCAATATAGTTTTGGAAATATTAGCCATAGCAATTAAACAAGACTATAAAATGAATAAAAATAGGAAAAGAAGAAGTCAAAATGTCATTACGTGCTGATGGCAAGATATTCTGCATTGAAGATCCCAAGAATTCAGCCAAATAACTGTTAGATTTAATCACCATATTCAGCAGAGTAGCTGGATTTTACGCTAACACTTAAAAGTCAATAGGTATCCTACCCATTAATAACAGACTCTCGCTGTGAGGGAATTTGGGAAAACAATGCCTTTCTTTTGCATCTAAAAGAAAAACAAAAACTAGAAGTAAAGATTTAGTTCAGTGGTGTTGGTACTTGTCTCAGCACCACAAGGTAGAGATCTTTCACCTCCTTTGCTAGATTGACTCCAATTTTTTTTTTTTTGTACTGAGGATAAAACTACAGAAATCTGAAAAGAGAGTTTTACAATGATATCAACAAATGGAAAGACATCCTTTGCTCTTGACAAGGAAAAGTCAATATTATTAAAATGGTCGTACTCCAAAAACTGCTTTATAGATTTAAGGGAATCCCAGTTGAAATCTCAAAAGCAAATTTCACAGAACTAGAGAAAATAATCTAAAATCAGAAAAGATCTAGAACAGCAAAAGCAATTGTAGGCAACAAAAACATGGTAGGGAGTATCACAATTCCCAACTTGAAACTATACTACAAAACTACTGTAATAAAAGCAGCATGGTACTAGCAAAGACAGACTGGAGGATCAATGAAATAGACTACAAGATACAGAAACACCTCTAGGGATACCAAGACACCTCATCTTTGACAGAGGAGCTAAACACAATCAGTGGAGGAAAGACAGGCTCTTTAACAAATGGTGCTAGAAGAATCGAGAATGAACATGCCAAAGATTAAAGCTAGATCTGTGTCTGTCACCAGACACTAAACTAAAATGAAAGTAGATTCGAGACTTAAATAATATTAAAACAGAAACACTAAGTCTGCTTAGACTTGGAACCTTCGGACATTAGCATAGGAAAAGATTTTGCAAACAAAACTTAGGCAGCACAGGAACTAGCAGAAGGAATCAACAACTGGGATCTCATTTTATTACAAAGCTTTTACACAGGAAAATAAACTGTCAACAAAGTGAAAAGATAACATACACTATGGGAAAAATTTTCACCAGTTGTTCCTTGTGGAGGGCAATAAGCAAAGCTGACTTGTAACCTCCATTGTAAAGATAACACATCAACAAGTTCTGTTACAGTAGATGTTTACCTTTTGCTGAATACTGACCAAAAACAAGAAGTAATTAAGACCAAAAGATAGGCAGTAAAAAGAAGTTGGCATGAGAAGATTACTGTTAAGATATTCTTTTATGCTTGCTGTTTAAAAGGCCAAGAGAAAATAAACGGTGCAATTCTGCACTGAGAACTCAGTTCTCAGCACTGCTGGGTGCCTTCCTGACTCTATCTCTTGTCTGTCTTTTTTCTCAATCCCCATTCCCCCATTCAGGGACTGTCCAACAGGTAATGGCTGGCTCCATAACAGGTGGCACCCATAACAGCGACTGTGAATATGGGGGGCAATTGTGAGGGACACAGAGGATCATGAGCTCCGAAAAGTGAAAATAAGGGTGGTGAATAAAAACTCGGGAGTACAACGGGAAGTGGAAACAGTCCACTGCTTTTTGCACACATGCTTAAAAATATGCTTCGGGCCAGGGAATCAAAGGTGGGCCATGAGCAGCTGTGTAATGTTTTAGAATTTGTTGAAAAGGTGTACCCGAGGAAGGAAATGTAAAGTTAGAAACCTTGGGTAAGTTAGGGAAGTGGTTGTAAGCACACTATGAAGCCCAGGGGCCGAGCAAGGTTCCAGTGGATACTTTGTTTGTGGGTTTGTTTCTAGACAGTCTAGATCCCCAGCATGAGAGGGACAGAGCTGGGGAAGCCCCAAAAGAACCCCTAGTAAGGGAAGACAAAAAGGGGGAAGTTCCTCCTCTGCTGGAGAAAGAAACTAAACCTTCTGCCCTGCTGAGTTATGCAGATGTGGAGGCTGTTCTGGGGGATTTTAGCCCTGGAGGGGACCTTTTAGATCTGAAAGATGCTTGGGAGCTTGAAAAAGAGGCAGCCTATTATCACAATGAAAATTGCCCCCCCCCCCAATGTGGTGGTGGCGGACACCTCTGGGAAGGTGTGCAAGCATAGAGAGGACGGGGTGGGAAAAAGGCTCTGTAAATTGTAACAAGCCATAGAACCTTTTTGCCATCAGCTAAAGGAAAGGTGTAGGGCAGATGAGGAGGTAGAAAGACAAAGTGAAGCTCCTAGTGTACGGTGGACCTAGACCTTCCCTCAGCTTTTCCCACAATGACAGTAAAACAAGAACCTTTGATAGCTGAGGCAGCTTATTCCCCTAGACCAAAACCTTTTAATTAATTCAAAACCTTTATCCCCACTTCAGCAATCCTTACAAAAAGCCATGGAACATGGGGATGATGGGCCGGAGATTTAGCTCAGCGGTTCCAGCACCTGTCTGGCAAGCTCAAGGGCCCGGGTTTGATATCAGCCCCCCTCCCCCCTTAACCACATAACAATTCTGGGCATGGAGACTCATGCCCAGCAGCAATCAGTAACACATACCACAGGACCGGGCATGGTGACTCATGCCTGTAATCCCAGCACTCTGGAGGCAGCGGCAGGAGAATTGCTGTGATGTGAGTTTGAATTCTTTGAACCATGTTCTCTATATTTTAAAATTTTTAACATTAGACATACAAGGGCTGACAGCCACAAAGGTTTTGGCATCTTAACACAAAATTTTCATAAGCACATGTGAGGTGGAAGGATCTTCTCACAGATAAATGGAAAAGTCCAGACCCAGTATTAACATGGGGATGAGAGGCATGTTTGTGTTTTTTCTGCAGGATGCTGAGAATTCCCAGTGGCTCTCAGAATGGCTGGTGTGCTGTGTTGACACCGTAGTAATGGAGAGGCCTGTTGCCGCTGATGCTCCTGCTGTCCCTGGGGATTGAGCTGCAGGGACACACATACTGGGCCTACTTACCAGATCCTCCCCTTGCTCATCTGACAGTATGGGAAGGCCCAGAAGTTATGGTCTGGAAAATGACACCCGCATGCTGGGACAGCTAACCAGGGGAGGGAAAAGCCATATGTAGTCGGAAACTTCAGTTATGTTGGCTACGGACAAGGGATGTTAATTTGTTTCACAAAAATTGCATTTAGAATGGCAGGCTGTATGATTCTTCCCATGCTCATAAAATTAGCACTAAGCTCTTTAATGAAGGTAGCCAGTGAGGTTCATCAGTATGGTTGTGAGCTCTCCCTCCAAAGCCTATGGTATAAACTCCTTTTTTCAAAAGCTGGTAGTCAACAAAGGGTAAGAGAGATGCAGGAGATTATCAACCTAAGACAGAGCATGGGTGTGTGGATACTCAGGCCTTGATGACAGGTAAGGAGTCGCCTTGGCACTTCTCACCTAAGACAGGCACAGGCATCTTGCATTTATAAATTATATAAAGAAGAGGGAGATGTGGAGAATGATAAGTAAAGCTGACTTGTAACCTCCATTGTAAAGATAACACATCAACAAGTTCTGTTTACAGCAGATGTTTACCTTTTGCTGAATACTGACCCAAAGCAAGCAGTAATTAAGACCAAAACGTGGGCGGTAAAAAGAAGTAAGTGTGGGCAGATTACTGTGAAGATACTCTGTTATGCTTGCTGTATAAAAGGCCAAGAGAAAATAAACTTGGCACAATTTAGCACTGAAAACTCATCTCTTAGCACTGTTGGATGTCCTCCCAACTCTATCTCTTGCCAGTCTTTTTTCACAATCCCTACACCCCCAATTCAGGGACTATCTGACAGGTGACAGCTGGCTCCGTCACAATTTCTCAGACAAAGGACTACTATCTAGAATATATAAAGAATTTTAAAAATTGATCCTCAAATCTAAAGAACCAATTCAAAAGTGAGCATCTGAAATAAACAGATATTTTTCAGATGAAGAAACAAAAGCAGCAAAGTAAAATATCAACAAATGATCAACATCAGTGGTCATATGAGAGATGCAGAGGAAAATGACAGAGATTTCATCTCACTCCAGAAAGAATGGCTACCATCAAGAAAATAGCCAACAACAAATGTTGGTGGGAATTTGGAAAAAAAAGGAACCCTTCATTGTTGGTGGGAATTTAGACTAGTATATAACCAATGTGGAGATTCTTCAAAAACTATGATTAGACGTTCCTTTAACCCTATTATTTCCCTACCTGGTGTATTCATGAAAAATTCAGAGCATCATACCACAGCAACATATGTACATCCATGTTTATAGCAGCACAGTTTATAACATCTAAATCTTAGAAACAGCCCAAATGCCCATCAACTGAAGACTAGATAAATAAGATGTGGTTTCTTATAAAAAGGTTTACTACCCAGCCATAAAGAATGATAAATTACAGAATTTTTTAGCTAAATTTTTAGCTAAATACACCTTAACGTTATTGTCAGAAATGAAATAAATTGAATACACATGTGTGTAAATACCATATCATTTATCTAGTGTGAAACTGAAGGTGTAAATGAGGTTCAGAATGTCTGATAGGTATTGTGAAATAGGAAGAAAAAATGGAAAAGAAAAGTAGAGGGACAAGGTAAGCAAAGAAAGGAAAGAAGAATTTTGTTAAAAAAGGGAAAAATAGAAACAAAGCATGTATATTGGAGGTGGAGAATTGAAGGGAAGGAATGGGGACAGGAAATAGTAATAGTCAAGGTGTAATGTGTACAGGTACAAAATCTCAATGGTGAATGTGATCATAATGTATTCCTAAAATATACCAATAAACTTAATTTATTAAAAATATACAAGACTTGACTGTAATATGTATTGTAATGAGGAATCCAAAATCAATCAAACTAGTAAAAACATAGGCATATATTTTTGTACATACCACACAGAATGCCCAAATAGTCCATGTAAAAAAACAAAAACAAAAACAAAAACAAAACCTTATAAAAGAGGTCAGAACCATTGAGACATCACTTTTCTAGCCCATGTCTTTGTAACTATGGAGTAATTATCTTATATTCTTTGAATATTTAAATATCATGATTCATTTTTATGTCTAGATTGTTAAATGACTGATCAATAAATGAGGAATTTTATACAGCTTGTATAGTGTTCATAATAAAGAAATAGTCAAAGGAAAGTCTAACAAGATGACTTTGCTTTTAAGTATTGTTCTGCAGTGCATTCAGCAAAAATTACTGTACTGGATAAAAAAGGTATACTGTACAAAATGACACTAATATTGTATAATCAAGATATACAGATATGTACAAAGCAACAACAAAGCAAGGCAGATCATAGAACAGTTTTTAAGTAGGTAGGTCATTTGATAAAAAAAAAATCTGTATTATGATGGTCCCCATTTGATTCTGCAAAAGTCAAATATCCAAACTTTGTAGAGTGAAACAATTAGCTACATTACATTACTAAATAAATATGGAATAATTCTGTCACTGTATCAAGAGTACTAACTTCCTCCTGAGAAAGCTGAGACTCACCAACATGTATGTATTTATTTATTCCTCAGCCCGTGTCATGATCCCTCTAGATGCCTCAGTTTATATTCTTCTAGTAGTCCCTAACTGTTTTATCTCATGAATTCTAATTTCTTTCTCCATATGTTCTATTTGGGGGCCCAAATACTTATTTTTCAAAGTCTATTATCTACATTTTTTGAAGCAAGTTGATGACACCATATTCTTTCTTTGGCTGCTAGCTTGAAAACAAGAACCCTAGGAATATGTAAATATTCTGCTCAAGGTGCCTGGTCACCAGAGAGAAAACATCAATTAAAAAAAAAAAAAAGAATTATACTGCTTTCATATTTTAGAATGTGTCTGATCTTATTATATGTGAATGTATTCTTGACTTCCAGGCATTCATTTTTAAATAAGTAAGCTCTTTATTAAACAAAACACATTTTTCCTTTCTACCAAAAATAACTTTGGGTATACCGGGATAGAATGTGCAGTGGTAACATTAGGAGAGTTATTTGTGTTGATAGTGACAGTAATTCTTATTTTTCTAATTATCTTAATAAGCTCAGAACTTCTAGGTATTCTATAGACTAAGCACCTTGAATCTGTAAAACTTCTGCTATTATATTCCTGAGAATATTCACATACAGCTCAGACAAGAAAACACATAACATCACTTATAGGATAAATGTTGATGAAATTTTCAATTACTAAGTCTATGCTCAGTCCTTCATTGATATAAATGTTATGTGAACAGACAATTTAGATATTTTCATTTGAATAAGAAGGGCAAAAAACAGCAAAAAGCAGTAATGAAAAAATAACTTTGACACTTTGTTATGTAAATTTTCCAATGTCAAATCTATGACTCTACAGTTGTGCAGTAGATAGTAAAGTAAGTGTCTGAAAATACAATACCATAAGGAAGAATGCTCATTTTCCCAAACTCATCTCTGAAATAGAGACCAGCAAAAAAAAAATCCATGTTTTTTTACAAATTGTAATGAATTCAGACATACAGTATTCATTAATTTTATAGCCACTCTTTTGGTTTCACAGTAAAACATAAAAAAGACCTGTCTTACTGGGAAGCACCACAAGCAGCTATGTAGATATTTGATGTGAAGGAATTTCTGCCACTCTTTTAAATGCATGGGTGATAAAGCAAGACATAGAAATACTTTTGTTGGACAGTTTCATTCTAAGAGTGTCTTGTTTTACAAAAATGCCCTATAGTAAAATGATTTGAAATATCTTTTATTCTGAAGGTTATTTCCACATAAAATTTTAGCATAATTTTAAATAACACATCATTCTGACAAGAACGTGAAGAAATAAAACTTTCTACTGATGTAAAAATCTTGACGATGCAATTTTACAGTGATCCAGTTATTGTGTATCACTAACTTCAAACAATACTTAAACAAACAAAAGTGCTTGATTTACTTCTAAAAACCATCCAAGAAAAATTCTGCACCTTTTCCTCAAATTTCTCAAATTTAATTTAATAATAGTACATTAATCATGCTAATATGTAAGTATGATGACCAATTTTATGGTAATGGGATAATGATACTGTGTCCTATGTACCAGTTGATTAAAATAAAAAGATTTTGTAGTAAATAAGTAAGATGCTTATCAAATTAACATGAAATAATTATCAATTTGTGGGAAGCCCTCAACATTAATTTGGGGTTCTACTTCTATCATTTTAAACTGTTCAATAAATTATCATTAGATAACTGTTTATCTGGAAATGTATTAAAAATATATCATTTTAAATATTTTGTAATTAATTCAGATGAAATTAAATGTCAAACAAAACTTAAAATGGAAGAATGTGAATATTTAAATGACCATTTATTGGGTAAGCCTCTTATGCAAACAAAGGTAGAAGTTATAGGTGGAAATGCAAATACATTTTCATAAACATTTAAGCAGTAAACCCATATCTAGCTATATGGTCTGAAATTGAATTAAAGATGTTAAATCGTGAAAGACGTATACAATAAGAACAAGTTACTCTTTAGGAAAACATTAAAATTATTTTTAAATGGAGATATGTTCAAGATAATTGCCATATTTTAAAAATTAATCTGCTTACATTTGTAAGCAGCAATAAGATGGCAAATTATATTACTGATTGCAAATAGCTTCTTCCCTTTGTGTATGGTTTAACTCATAATTTGCTGCCACTAAAAATGTATCATGAAAAGTAATTGAGGATATACATAAAAGTAGAAATATAATGACATGAAAGCAGTATTTGTAATAGGACAAACTGTATGACAGATTAAAGTAAGAGTCCCATAATTAAGGTGGGATCACTCATTAATATTATAATCTGTGCTCAGTACACTTCACGTGAAATAGAAGATTTTCTGTTGTAGCATGTCAATAACATGCACAAACTTACTCTACTGTTGTTCAACGAGCCACACTTTCAAAAAAATAAAAAATCCATCTTTCAAAATAAAGATCTTTGATACTGGCAGATACCAATTTTTAATAATTTATACATAGCAACAACAAACATTTCTAAATCTAATTCAATCTCTTACCAGGTTATCATGTTAAATATATTTGGAACTCCAAAATATAAATAAAACACCTTATGTTAGAAGAATATTACATAAAAATCTTTCTAGAGAATGTATAAATGAAAAAAGTAATGATTTGCTTTAATACAAAGAAAGTACACCAAGAATTATGAACAATTGAGACTTATGATTATCTTTAAGGTAGGTTTAATAACATTTTTAATTTTTAATTTTGTACATTTATATTGAAAAAGGAAAGTAGTGTTCAATTCATAAGTGACTTTAATTCTGCTTGATTTGCAATATACAATGTCACTTGAACTATTGCTGTAAAAGCCTATATTAGAATAAAGAGAGCAGAACTCACCCTCAATCACTGAGAACTAACCAATGACTTTCCTATGAGATATCCCAAATAAAGAAGGGACAGCACTGAAGCAGTTCTGGTTTAGTGCTTCTTGGTTCTTGAACTGACACTGGGCTGGGGGCATCCCGGGCTTTCCTGGGTCTCTAGCTTGCAGACACACATCATCAGAAATCTTGTCTTCTATAATCACAAGTCAATTTCCATACAGATTTCCTCTTAAATATCTGTATCTCCCTGTACATCATACTAGTCCTGCTTTTCTGAAAAATTCCTTCTTCATATAGTACATACAAGGCAGATTTGGAAAATAAATTATGAATTTTGAAACAGAACTGAAATGGAATACAGTCCATGAAGATCCCAGTTTGAGATGTATCTCTCATCCTTTTTCTTTTCAAATAGCAGTGTTTTTGTAGCTTCCTGACCTGTTTCACATAAAACACTGAGTATATAGTACAGCAAATAGACTTTTATAAGTTGAAAAGATAATCAGACTTCATGTAAAAATCAACAATACTCATATTAATATTCATCTGTTACAAAAAATGTGTAATCTTCACTACAACTATTGCCAACAATAAAAAAGACTAAAATTATATGTGCCATCTTCATAAAAACCTGACAATATGTTCTTATGTTTGTTGCTAAAAACATACTCAAAAGCAAATGACAAGTCAGTAGATGAAGTCGCCACAATTTCTACTGGGCAGGCACAGGACAGTGGAAATAGGCAGATGACTTCCTGCCCGGGAGATCAACTGCAGTTACAAGCTCAAACAATAAGTGCACACATATGGAGAGAAACAGTATTGATTCCACATTCTTTTGGAGCAGAATCACCTAATAACTTTTCCAGTGCACTTTTTTTTAACCCATGTTCTCCTAATTATCTGATAGGTAATGGTCATTTAAATTGAGTAGACTGATTACACTACACTTTTCTGTTCAGAGTGCCATATGACACTTTAGCTACAGTTATGAGGATAAAAGTTTAACCTGAGAAACAAATCTCTTTCTTGTACTAATGAGTTTTTAGAACCAAACACAATCTTAAGATTTTATTTTCCAACTAAACTTTTAAGCTAATTTTACTTTAACTTTTAATCGATGGTTCTGAAGAGTGAAGGAGCCTGAAGGACATTGGTTTGAAAAACAAATGAAGAAAGAATGACATGGAACTTCTACAAATGCAATTCTAATGAAATCAAGATAGAATGCAGTCTTTACAACAAAAATACAATTATCTCTAATAACTGTGCTTTCATTTTCAGATAATTTTCAACAAGCATTGGGACACAAAGAAAATACAGTTCTATACAAATTCCAGGTTGGTTTTATACATTACAGTGCCAGGTTCTGTTGTTGTTGATTATAACTTCAAAGCCAAAGAAATTATGAACAGCAGTAAAATGTCCCTGTTTGTTAATTTGTTTTGAATCATTTAATGGAAATTTCCATGGATTAGGAAAGTTCACTTAAGCAAACTTTTCTTGTATCCTCTCATAGGATTTAAGGCTGGTATTATTTCTATAGTTTTCTCTGTGAATCTATTAACTTGGAATATTAACCATTCTGAATTTATCTTAATAGAATAAATGAGTAATTTCTACTAGGGGGAGAGAACACTTTGATTGTATGAGACCTTTATAAACACTTCAAGCTAACAAGGATTCATATTGATTTTATTTTTCTACTGCTGCTCACCTAAACAGTTGTTCAAAATGTTTTTCTTCAGAGACTGAACTCTGTGTCAATCACTTCCATAAGCATTGCACTTGAATTCTCTCATGAAAATCTTGCAATACTCATGAGATACAATAAGGAAACTGAAGAGCAGGGACTCTAAGAAAAACATCCAGGTAGAGATGAACAACACATTGAAGGTTAAAGCTCAGTTTCAGACTTAATATCATTAACTACAAATGTGTGCTGAACTAAAATGTCACTGAGGGATCTGCACATTAGGGCTCATAATATAAAGAATATTGTCCTCTAACATTTCTGTCTAGATGAATAAGATAATAAACATTAGGGTATTATCTATAAACAGGACAAATGAGTCAAGAAAAACTATCACACTCAAAAACTAGAAAGAAATTCAACAGATTTTGGGATTAGGTTAAAAATAAAAGATTCACATGTGTAAATAATAAAGAAGGAATGCTCTGTCAACACTGTGCAGAAAAACTGTAGCATGGGGAGGGGAGAGATTCTCCCACTATTTTGTGATGTCAAATTCAGTATCTATGTGACTCAGAAGCTAAGAATGTAGGATTTCTTCCTTTTTTGAAGAAAATATAGACATAAATGGGTCATAAAATGTATTTTGAGAATGTAAAATGTAAGTACGCAAGTTGAGACCTTTTTATATAATATATAAAAATTATTCTCAGAGATTTGTTTCTTGTAAAACCAATCATATACTGCTAGAATTGACTTTAGAGTGTCAGTCCAAATTTCTATAATTACATTTCTTAGTATTTGTTTAAAACATCACCACGAGCCCAAAGAATGTCTCCATGGAGAACACAGTTTGTATGGATCCTTGATTCAAATCCTATCTTTGTCCTACTGAGTTGGTCAGTTGATTCATAGTGTTAACTTCTAAAAGTGTAAAATATATGTTTCAAATAAAGTATTTTCATAGGGTACATGTGAATATTATGAATCACAAATTCTTAAATGGTCCATCTCTTCCAACTGAGTAACTTTGGACAAAGATTTTAGCTTTTATGAACATACATTTTTTACCCATACCTGAGGAAATAAGACTTCAGGGAGGTACAGGATTAAATGAACAAATACAAGTAATGTCATAACTATTTTATAATTATTCATTATTTTATTATAGCTAAATTTTCTAGACTAAATGTGGTTGTTTTATAAAGATAAATATATTGAAAGTATATTTTAAATTCTTAAAATGTACATTTTATTCTCTACTATGTAGAACGATAGAGTGTTCCTAATGAAATAATCATACTAAATGTAGTACCAATGTGTATATTTATTTTAATCCTGGAATGTCAGGTTTTTTTTGTTGTTTTACAGCTCATTAGTGTTTTGATTGGACAATTTCTATTAATTTTTGAATTTTTGGGCCAGGGATATAGCTCAGTGGTTCCGGCGCCTGTCTTGCAAAGACAAGGACAAGGGTTCGATCCCCAGTAACCACATAACAATGCTGGGCGTGGAGACTCACCCCAGCGGCAACCAGTACCACATACCACAGTGCCAGGCATGGTGGCTCATGCCTGTAATCCCAGCACTCGGGAGGCAGAGGCAGGAGGAACGCTATGATATGAGTTTGAGGCTGAGCTCAGGGCCAGCCTGAACCACAAAGCGAGACCCTGTCTCAAAAAAACCTTTAAAAAATAAAAAAAAAATTTTTTTTTTGAATTTTTTTCCAAGAGAATTTAGTCTCCTGTCCTAAGATTCATTTTCTAGAACTTTAATATCATTTTCCACATGGAGAAGGATTCCTTGCTTACAATCTCCATTATTTTGTATAATTAGTACGTCCTTACCTAAGAATAGGTAAGGCTTAATTGATAATGTATATCTGTTGTGTTTTCTAGCAAATTTAATCCATTTTTTTCTAAATAGGATGTTTGTTGTTTTTGTTTTTTGTTTGTTTGTTTTTGAGACAGGCTCTTGCTTTGTAGTTCAGGCTGGCTCTGAGCTCAGCCTCCAACTCACATCACAGCAATCCTCCTGCCTCTGCCTCCCGAGTGCTGGGATTATAGGAGTGAGCCACCACGCCTGGCACTGTGGTATGTGGTACTATTTGCTGCTGGGCATGAGTCTCCACACCCAGTATTGTATGTGGTTACAGGGATTCAAACCCAAGCCCTTGTGCTTGCAAGACAGATGCAGGAACCATTGAGAGAACTCCCCGGCCCTCTAAACAGGATGTTTAAGATTCTTATCTTATCTTATAGTTTCCCACAATATGCCAAGTATCATCAGTTTGTCATGCAGAAGTATTATAAAAGGCAGTACAACATTCTAAGCATGTGCCATGCACTTCACACAGTGTATGACTTTGGGCGATTCGAAACTGGGGAGGATTATAAAATTATTATTTGGGGTCTTGTTCAAGGGTTTTATGTACATTTCCATGTTTCATAATTTTATTCCTCTAATTACAAAAATATAGAATCAAATTATGTTCTTTTACAAGCTCATAATGGCCATCAAGAGTAAAACTCTGCAAAAGTTTTAAACTCTATTCTCTTTTCTTTTAGGCTATTTATAGTCTATAAAATTAAAGAAAAAAATGACAATACCCAAGGATTATATCACAGTTTAGTTACTACACTATTATATTTATTATAATTTTCAGAATTACCAGGAGAAAATAAATAGTTCTGTATATCACATCTGGAGGTACATCACTGCATTTTAATACATAAGAATATTATTTTTAACAAAAACAAGAAAATAATAATATGGATTATTGATACTTGTCTCAAAATCAGATCATGTTTGCAGTGGTAAAATAATGACTATATTACATTTGGAAATTTATTAAACTACTAGGGATCAGTACTTATAATACTTAAAGATTAAACTGCATAAAATAAAATCCCTAGTATCAGTTTATCTTTATATGAAGCAGACACCATTAGTGCTAAAGACACTTGACAGTTTTAAATATGTTGAGCCTCTTCAAATTCATTTAAGAAAATGAAAACTTGGGCCTGAGATTTAGCTCAGTGGTCCCAGTGGCTGCTTTCCAAGTGCAAGGGCTTGTTTCGAGCCGGGGTAACCACATACAATGCCGGGCGTGGAGAATCATGCCCATCAGCAATCAGAACCACACACCACAGTGCCAGGTGTGGTGAGTCATGCCTGTAATCCCAGCACTCAGGAGGCAGAGGCAGGATGATTGCTGTGAGTTCAAGGGTGAGCTCAGGGCCAGCCTGAACTACAAAGTGAGACCCTGTCTCAAAACAAACAAACAAAAGCATATGAGATGTTGAGCAGATGTTAATTTAATATATGATATATTTGTAAGTTTGTTCTCGATATGCATTTATATTTTCATTGTTAAATTATATTAAATTATAAATTATATCATGTTGATTCAATAAATGTTTAAATGACAACTTCAATGAACTCATTTGTTTGTTTTTCTAGGAATTCTGAAGTCTGTAAATATGAATTAGAACAGCATCTGACCAATTGTTTCAGCAAAGAAAAAGAGAACTAGAATATTATGGCCCTTAATTTATTCTTACTTTGTATTGTATAGAAATGTTCCTTTGAAGAATTTTGAATCAAGCCCACATATTACTTAATAATTGAATATTCAGAAAATTTTCTTTAGAGGTAGGAATTTGGAATTAAAAAAGAGTAGAGATAAAAATTTAAATCTAATCAATATACATATATATGTACACACATACATATATTATATTCATATCATACCTACATAAATGAATATGTGTGATTATACTTGAAGTACATATAAAAATGAGAAGATAACATTTCCAGCCTTTGTTAATGCCTTGCATAATTAAAAATCTCAATTCAACTGATACTAGTATTTCCTTTTTCTTTCTATTTTCACTTTTGAAGTAATTTGGCACTATAAAAGATGTAGACACAATTGACTACTTCACAAACAAGAATTGTAAGCATGTTGGAAAATACCTCAAGTCATATAAATCATTTCCAGCATTTTATTCATCTTTAAAACATGGATCAGCATGTTTATTTCCCTCATTTTTATGAAATTATAGAATACTGTCTATAGCTGGGCACAGTGGTTGATGCCTATAATTCCAGCACTCAGAAGGCAGAGGCAGGAGGATCACTGAAAGTTCAGGGCTAGCTCAGGGTTACAATGACCTACAAAGCAAGGCCCTGAATCAAAAAACTAAAAAAAAATAAATAAATAAATAAATAAAAAATAAAAATAAAAATAAAACATGTGTCTATAAAAGTGTAAGACTATTTCCTATAAATTGTAGGACATATTTTTTTAAATTCTGATCAGTCATGTACATATTACTAAAAAGTAAACTAATGGATATACTTCTTAGAAGATAATTATATTATAGCTTTATGAATTAAAGAAAAAATAATCCCATTTTACCAGGAATCAAATTCTCATTTTTAATCTCATAAAATTATTTCCCAAATTATAAAAAGAAAAGCTTTAAAGAAACAGAAAAATCATCTCGCTAAATACACACACATACACATCAACTCTCAACAAAACATGAACTAAACTCAGGCACTGTGAGTTTTTTTCTGCCTTTTGAGTTTGCTCTCTTTATGCGGACCCTACTCATACAGCCAAGCAAATGCTAAGTCAAGAGTGATCAACTGTGCCATCTATCTTCATTTTGTATTTCTAGGTCTTGGATCTAAACTTTCATTCCTTGGACTATTCAATATGAATCTTTATTATCCTCAGCCAAATCTGAGTTTCTATGTAAGTTTTGTTTCCAGATTTTACACTAAATCTTTAGATCAACTCTGACAAACGTGCAAACTCATGCAAATGAATCATCAAAACAGCAGATCTCCACCATGCTGTAGAACTGCCTTCACAGAGACTGGTGGTGACGTGGTTGTAAAGGTTCTGTCTCAGATCTGAAAAGCTTCACTAGACATATATGTCAAGATTTGACTTTTTTTTCTAGTGGGACTACTTTAAACAACACACAATTCCATTAAGGAATCATTTTAAAAGCAAATGGAGGATGTGGATGAGGAGCTATGAATTTCTCAATAAAGCAAATATGAGAATATAACATACTAGTTGGTGGAAAGCATATTTATGATGGGTGTAAAATTCCTTTCAAAAATCTTCTCTGAGTTTGATTTGACTTATGTCAGAGCAATAATGAAAGCAAAAGAGTAAAGGGAGAAAAAGTGTTATGAGTTCCAGTTCCTCTTGGATGAAGATTGGGAGAACATTTTAAAAAGTAGACGTTGTCCATAATGACAAGACCTACTAACAGCTATCTATTGGTTTATCGTATGGAGCTGCTAGAAAGTGTATTGATAAAGAAAATTCCTATGTTTCCATTGGTATAAATGTAGCTCAAAGGGGTAGACTATCCCCAAATATTAGGCAACACAATAGCACCACCATGTGGAGTACTCTCTCACCCCCATGGGGAGGGAGCATGTAACAGATAAAAAGAACTTCCAGAAATTCTTGATTCCAAAATTGTACTTTTGTCCTAGTGACAGATTGTGCTTTGTCACAAGTGGTGTTGCTATTTTACAAAATAGCTCTTTAAACCATGGTAGAAATCTGGCACCTGGAAGGATTATGCCTCAGTTTTCCCATATCAGTCATAACTCCTGTGATTCTGAGTTAATATGAGGCAAAACATACCTGTTTGGCTTAGATTACTGGGCTAGGATTAAAGTACTTGCGTGAATTCTTTTACACATTTGCACTTCTTAGGCTACTGCCAACTGAATAGCTAAAGAGATTACTGGAGATTTAGTAGCAACAACGAAACCTTAAAAATAATCCTGTAACTCACATTAATCTGCCCTAGTACTTGAGAGGATATGCTTCAGTAAAACTTGAGAGCCGCACTTTTTTATTTCACCAGGCACATAGTTTAAAATACCAGCTAATCCACAGTTTGGCAGAGTCTGGGCAAGAGAAAGAGTTGCCCCAAGTCTAATTACTTTTTTGTTTTTTGTTTTTGTTTTTGTATTAGAAAAATATGTTCTATTCACATGTGAGGCTTTGTTATTGTTTAAACTTTTTAAGTAATAGAAAATTCTAAATTGCTACCATTGGTGGGGGGGGGAAACATATGTGTTTTTGCAAGTACCACTGGATAAGTGGTATTAAGGACTGAACTTAGAACTCCAATTCCACAGTGTAAATGACCAGCACACAGAGGGAAGACCGTGGTGATGAACCACCAGCCTCCTTTAGCTGGAAGGAGTATAAGAAGTGAAGCCTTTTATGGTGATATCACTTTCAGAAAAAGTCCAGCAAGAACCGACCAGTCTTATCAGTGAGCTAAGGGTGTCATCAATAATCTTGTATGGTTTCAGTAGTGAGAATAAAGGAATTCACTTTCTCTTTGCATGTTTTTATGCAAGATTCCTGAAATTTTTGCATCATTAAAACTAATATCTAAATATTTGAAATAAGTAAGAATTCAAAATATCATTCACCCTCCTTTAAGGATCTGACAACCATGTTAACTTCAAGTGATCACCTAGGCAAACTCCGCATTCAATAACTTCCTTTTGATCAAATGATGTTAGATCTAAGACTTCCATACGGTGAAGCATTTCTGTTACTTCAGCATTACTGTTTCCAGGTTTAACCCGAAAAAGTCACTCTCAAGTCTGAAAATGTATAAATGATAGATTGATATTTCAGAACAATCACCCCCCCAAGGGCAGACATAATCATACAGTGTCATTAACACAGAAAAATAAGGAATATTTAAAATGATAGGAAATATTAGGAAAAATTGACAGATTAAATTGCTGGCATGACACTCTTCAAAAAATAAGTTCATTAACACTAAGCCCGTAATTTCCCTGGGTGATTCTTGAAATAGAATAACTAGAGTTACCCATGGTGCTAAACACATACTTAGGTAACAGGACATTCCCGAATCAATTTCTTTCATGTTAGGGTCATAAATTGCAATTGTTATGGATCTTCAGGCATTGCAATTTGAGAAAAATTATCCTATACTCTGAAACTAAAGAGTTTATTTGAAAATCAATAACTTCAAATGAGAACTGTTTATTTTCTTGGGATTTTCAAGTTTTTCAAAGCTTTTACCAAGCAAAGAATGTGCCCTTTGAAATAAACCTGCTCTGCAGATCTAAGACTGATTTTTGTTAAAGATAATTTACCTTCTACACACAGACACACACACATACACACACACACACACACACACACACACACAGAGAGAGAGATCTCCAGTGTTCCAAGTTTTGCTCGATTTCATTATGTTTCTGTTCAATAACAGATCTCTTTGAATAGCCTTCATGTTCCTAACTTAGCATGACTGATTTTATTACTTCAGTTAATTCTTTTCTCCCTATACTCTCCTTGTCATGCTCCGTGCAGTCCCTTATTTGGCTCAGCACAAAGGCTGGACATGGTTGGCATCTATCTTTCAACTTTAAAGAGTATATACTGTCCAGGCCGGAAATTTAGCTCAATGGTTCTGGCGCCTGTCTTCCAAGCACAAGGATCCGGGTTTGATCCCTGGTTAACCACGTACAATAGTAGGCATGGAGACTCACTCCCAGCAGCAACCTGTACCACATACCACAGTGCTGGAGATGGAGGCTCAGGCCTGTAATCCCAGCACTCAGGAGGCAGAGGCAGGAGGATTGCTGCGATGTGAGTTGGAGGCTGAGCTCAGGGCCAGCCTGAACTACAAAGTGAGACCCTGTCTCAAAAAAAAAAAAAAAAAAAAAAAGTATATACTGTCCAAGTATTCGCTTCCAATCCAGAGCAACCCTAACTCTATGGTGCCACGTGAAAGATACAGAGGGATGAGGGAAAGAGAGACCGGATTCCCATAGTTGAAGTTTCTGGGACGGTTCTTTGTAGAGGGCAAATGGCACTGTGTCTCAGGAGGCCAGGTCTTGGATCTTAAATCCCTCTGCCTTGCAGGACACACTGAATCTACAGCTCACATGCATGAATAAATGGATAAATTCATTCAACATTGTCCTATTCCTACAAATGAGATTGGAAATGAAATGTAACAGTAGTCTTTCTGTGGAACTGAGCTTTGCAAACTCAGAATACTAACTGCTTCATTTATTTCATTGATTATCATATGAAGCTATGAAATCCAAAGTGCTGATTATCAGTAAACTAACCTCTGAAAGTCCACTTGCCTCTCTCTGCACCCATATTTTTGTTATCTAACTTTCAATATTGATGTTTAAGATTTTCCCACAGTTAAACATCAGCCTTTGCCCCAATTCAGTCTTCATTCCCATCTCCCCATGCAACTCCTTTTCTGAGACCATGTACAGGTGTGCATACAGTATACAAAATCTTACTATACTGAAAGTGCATGCAAGAAGCTCAGGTCGTTCTTACCCCAAATTACTTCTCAACTAGACACTGTGAAGTTATTTAAATAGATATTTTAATTTAAAAAAAAAACTCCTAACAAGACTGGAAACAACAGACTTCTATCAAGAGTGCACATGGTCAGTGTCCCCGTCCCATTGCATCAACAGTCACAGTACTTTATTAATGCATAAGAGAGATGAAGAAAGAAGGAGAATAACAGGGGAGGAGGAGATGGAGAGGAAGGAAAAGGAGGAGAAAATGAAGGAGAGGAAGAAGAAAAAGAAAGAAGAGAAGGAGGAAGAGAAAGACTGCACTGCCCTTAATATGTTACATTTTAAAACAGAAGGAGACGCCTCTGTAATTTACATATAATGGAACTACCCAAGTCTTCATTCATTGCTATAAGCAAACTTGCATGGGGAAAACTTTGAGAAGACAATGATGGTGATTTCTGCTCTGTAGTTGATGTAAATGACACTGACATTGATTCACCACAATTCTTGTACACCGGAACAGATTCTCTAAGAGACTGAATAAAATTAAGTTGAACATTCTCAAAATTTGCAAGGTTTCAACTTCCCTGGGACGCGCCCACGGCCCCAACACAACCCCGTGAGATGAGGAAGGCTCGGGGTGAGCGCGGACGAGGCCCACCTCGCGTGCGGACTGGGTGGCGGTGGTTTTCCTGACCCTGGACTCGGAAGGAGGGGGGCAGCCAGGAGGGAAAGCAGTGTGAGAACAGCGTTTCTCCTTCACAAGACACCCTGTGGAAAGCTCAGCTCGGCGCAAGAAGGAGGATCCCGCCCCTCGCCTACCTCTCTCCGCGAGCCCTCGCCGGCCGCTCCTTCCGCAGCGCGCGGATCCCCAGAGCTGCGGCTCCGGTCCCGTGGAGCGCTCCTGCGTGGCGCTTTGCTGTCCACTAGTTTCCAATTGATAAAAAGGGGCCGAGACGCACCAGCAGAATGGTTGTTAAGATCCAGGGTCTCCGCACCGGCGTGCGCAAGGTTCCGGCTCCCCTTTTGCGCCTCGCCGACCTCCTCCGCCGGGCGGAGGGTCAGCCAGAGAGTCCCGGGAGCGCAGCTTCGCAGGGCTCCGCGCCTCCGCTCCCAACCGCGCCGGTCTCCCCGCCGCGGCCACAGCGCGCCGCCCTCCGCTCCTCACCGCGCACAGCGGGGAGGCCGAGGGAGGGCGGGGACGGACAGGGGCGTCGTTGGGTTTCGGGGTGAGGGGAGAAACTTTGATGTTGTCACCGCGCACGCGGCGCTGAGGAGAAACCCGAACAAGTTGCAGGTGCAGGAAACCGAGCTCGCCTTCACCGGCGCCGAAAAACCTGCCTGAAGCCGGGGAGGAAGCTGGCTCGGCGGCTTCCCAGGCGCCCCGCGCAGTCCTGGGGCTCGTGTTCGGCGGAAAAGCCCGAGGGGGGCGTCTCGCCGGCCTGACCGGGTGCGAATCCCGAGTCCCGAGTCCCAGTCGCGCCCCGCCGGAGAGTGGCCAGGGCTGGGCGCGGAGGACGGAGAAGGAGCTGCGCCCGCGAGCGGAGACGCGTCTCCCTTTGGGCAAAGTGACTGCTACAAAGTGCGCTCGCTCCTGCGCAGGCGGAGGGGCCTTTAAAGGCTGCACGGACGTCAGCAGCTGCGAGCAGCGGGTGAGCGCCGGGTCCCCCGCCCTGGCGGAACTGAGGCAGCGCGGGGCGGTCTGCGCCCCGCGCTCCGAGGCCCGGGAAACGCAGACGGGGAAGGAGAGCGCGGGCGGCCCCGCACAACGCCAGCCTCCGCTCAGCGTCCGCGGGTTGAACCGGAGTGTCTCCGCCGTGGCGCAGAGGGGCAGGGCTGCGCGGAGAGAGGCTCGCGCCCCCCGCCCTCGCCCAGCGCGCGTCGAGCTCCGGGCCCGCGACGCAGCTCTGCACCTGTTTTTAAGGAAATCGCTCTTCGCCTTGGCTTTGGCTTAATTAAGCCATCATTCTGATTCAGTGCGCCAAGTTAGGTGAAAATCCACACTTCACGACACACTTCACCTGAAGTGGATTAAAGTTTCCAGTGTTGAAACTACAGTGAAGACGAGGATCCTTATTTTCTGACCTTTACCACTCACTTTCCAGATGATGTTCAAGTATCTCACCTCCCTCCGCCTTCAGGGGACTTTGGTACTTAAAAATGCAGTTGTAACTAAAGAGCCTCTACGCAGAAGGGTAGTATTTCTTAAAGTAACCTAAGTGCCATTTTTCTAAGGTCTGGAGCAATTTCCCGGTTGATGATGAAAAATTGAATTTTTTTTTCTGTGTGAAATGACCAATCCTGATTTTGCTTCTGATTTTGCATTTTTGCCAAGAGTATTATATGTCAGCTGTATTTTACAGATACAGAATTAGATAAAGCATAGGTGAGCAAATAGTGTAAAATACGGATTCCTATTTCTCAGGTATGCTCCTACAATTAAACTTTGAGAATAAGAAACAACCATCTTGGGTCACTTTGGAGGCGCCTGGCTCTGAGCTGGCACCTTGAGGCCAGAAGCGAAGAAAGGGTGACGAGACTGTCTCCAAATCCAGGGCGACGTGTGGGTGCGAAGGTGCAGACTACGAGCAGGTGATTTTCCCCTTTGTGTCGTTTCAACCTCAGTGCTCTTAATGTACTCACCGGAAGCTTTCAAGAGTGATAGACAAATTCCATCAGATAGCAGTTTCTGTATTGATTTCCTCTTGCAAACCCACCCAGAGTCCTCCCTCTAGCGGCCGTCCTGAGAATCAATCTCTCTGTCTCAGTGTCTCTGTCTCTCTGTCTCTGTCCGTCTCTCCCTCCCATCTACAAAACGCTTTCACTTCTCAAAACCCCTCCCTTTCCCACTTAGGTACCTTTCCTTGGAGCTATTTAACAAGTTACTTCCAGCTTCCTCTCAAGTAGGAAGGTCTACTCAAACTTTAGACCACTGCATTAATGTTCAGGGGTTAGAAACTGCAAACGGCGGAAATGGCGTTTTTCCTGTTGATAGTGAATACCTCCAGAAAGAAATTACAAGTGGGAAAAGGAGCAGAATAATCGAAAACCTTTTAAAAAAACATTAGCAACACGAAACGTATTTTCCAGCGGGGCTCTGAGAAGTCAGGGAGAGAAGAACTGTTCTGCAGCCCCCGCGCCCCTCGCACCCTCCAGGCTCCTGGACTCGCACTCCCGGTTTCAGGAAAAGGAGCCCCCCAGACAGAGGCTGCAGGGTCCCTGGATCTCCGACCCACACACCCAGCCTAGTCTCTGAGGTATTTGATGGTTTCTGGGTGGATAGTGACTTCAGAGAACAACAGGCAGGCGAGAAACTCCGACTTTATTCTTGACTCGGAGTCCAGGAAACAGCTGCGGGGGAGGCCAGGAGCCTTCTGGAGGGACCCAGGGCGAAGGACTCCGGAGGGGGGAGGGAGGCAGGTAAGTGGCTGACTTATCAGGGCTGCTGGGTGTCCGGAAGGCAGGAAGCCTGGGCCTGGGCACCCCCGGCTGCACCGGGGGACCGGCCCACCTTTTGTGAGGTCGGCACAGTCAATTCACCGGCTCCGCTGCTCCGCGCCACGCTCACTTGCAAGTCGGGCTCCGAGGACCACCTCCCTGGGGACGCTGAGCCCCTAACCTGCCTTTGCAGAGGAGGAACAGAGCTCGAAAACGCCAAATCGCGGCTTCCGGATTTCTAGCGAGCAACGTCCCCCCCCCCACCCCCTATCAACTTCAAAGGGGATCTGACTGAATTCAGTAGAAGGGGCTTCGCCCTGTGCTGTTCCCCATGGGCGCGCGACCTGCAGAAGGCGGGGAGAGTCCTCAGCGCTCCAGATGCCCTAGGCCTAGGGCGGAGGTTTCGTCACCAGGATCGAAAGCGCTCCTTGGAGCCCAGAAGTCTTGGATCTGGAAGAAAAGGTCACGCTAGAGCTCGGAGTGAGAGGCGAAGTCCGCTTTTCCACACTTTCGCGGGTGGGGCATACGCCAACCGCTGGCAGAGGGCGCCCCGGATGGTGGCGGGCGTGCCGGGAACTACAGCTGAGACCTGGGCTGAGCCCCGCAGGGGCCTGGGGCTGAGCAAGGCCGGAGGAGGAAGAGGCCGCGGGTGGACCAGTACCTGTACCCTCTCCACCCCCACTGAACGTCCAGAAATCCGATCCTCATAGCAACCGCCTTCTTTTGTTCACATCAACCTGACGTTCAGTCATTTGGGGCTGTGCCCTGACCAAGTCTTCCCCAGGACATGGCACAACAGGAGAGCATTATGAAGCATAACTGAACAGGGACTCTGACATCCCAGGGCTCACAGGCTATAAGCACAACATCCCTGGCTCTTGCCCAAAGAATTGACCTACTCCATCCCTGTAATCCATTCCAGCACACTGCCCCTCCCCCCAGTAACTAAGTGAGGCCTGCCTACCTCTGCTTTCCTTTCTGTGACAGGCCTAAGAACAAGGATTGCAAAACGGGATAGATTTGCCATTGTTTTGCTTCAACGACGTAATGCATTCCATTTATTTTTCTGCCCTAAAATAGTGAAAGTACTTCGGTGTGATACTTATAAGGAGGATACATTATTACTACTAGATATGAATTTGAAAGATTAGAGTATGGAATTGTGTTTACTAAAATTTGATCTTGTTATAAAAATAACCATAAGATAACTCATTTTCTTACCCTATAATAAATTCACCTGTAACAATAAACTAAAAATATTAACTTAAACATTATTCTGTCAATATACAAGGCAGTGGAATAGAGTAAAAATCCTAGAAGTAAATTCGTGAATCCACAATCAAATCATTTTAGACTAAAGTGCTAAAAACAATTGGAGAAAAGACAGTTTTATTTTCTTGCAAAAATGGATATTGGAATTCTGAAGAAGGAAATTAGACCTCTCCCTCTGACTAGTTATGAAGATAAACAACATTAACTGAAAACTCAGGTGAGATGGGGCGCGTTCAGGGGGGTATTGCAAATACATGAACAGAATTATAAAAATACAAGAAAACACAGGGAATGCCGCAGGACATTGGAATGAACAAAGACTTTTGAAAATGCTTCTTAACTAAAAAAGCATAGAAAACAAAACCAAAAATAGATAAATGAAATTCCATCAAGCCACATCTTCACAGCAGAGGAAGCAAGTCAAGTGAAAAGGCAGCATAAAGAATGAGCAATGGGGCCAGGGATTTAGCTCAGTGGTTCCAGCCCCTGTCTTGCAAGCGCAAGGACCCTGGTTCGATCCCCGGTAACCACATACCATACTGGGTATGGAGATTCATGCCCAGCAGCAACCAGTACCACATACGACAGTGCCGGGCCTGGTGGCTCACACCTGTAATCCCAGCACTCGGGAAGCAGAGGCAGGAGGATTGCTGTGATGTGTGTTTGAGGCTGAGCTGAGGGCCAGCCTGAACTACAAAGTGAGACCCTGTCTCAAAAAAAAAAAAAAAAAAAAAAAAGGAAATGAGCAAGACATTTAACAAACTCTACATACAATGAGACAGTTATATGGAGAATGAAAAAAAGGAGTATCAAAAATGTAGTGGAAAAAAGTCAGTTTGGAAGCTGAGAAATAGATTTAAACTGGTATTTCTCCCAGAAGACATTTGTACGACCAACAGATCATGAAAAAAATTGCTCAGCTTCACAAATCTTCTGAACAATGAAGAAAAAAAACCATGAGATATCACCTTACCCTGTTAAAAATGGGTTACCAGAAAGATGAGAGGGAGCAAGTGCTGGACATGTGCTGTAGCGATGATGAAAGGAGATTGTTTCGCACAGACACAGTGACTGTACTGGAAATAAGTATAATTTCAGCTGCGATAAGAAATGGTTTTATAATTTTTTTTTGTATTTGGAATGAGTGAGATCATGTGATTCTTACCTTTTTGTGCCTCGTCTGTTTTAGTTAACTGCTTCCTATTCTTCCTATTGGCTACAAATGAGAATGTTTTAGTATATATATATATATATATATATATATATATATATATATATATGAATATATTAAATTGTACTGTGTTTAAATCCGTTCTTCACTTGATAGACATGTATGTCATTTACCTTTTGGGCTGCTGTGAATAGTGCAATGAACATGGGAATAGAAATAACCTTTGAATATACTGATTTTATTCCATTTGGATATATACCCAGGGGGATTCTGCTGGATCTACGTTAGTTTATTTTTAGAATTTATTTGATGTAACTCCGTTTAACCCGATCTCATCACAGCTGAGAGGACAGTGAAGGTGGTGAGAGACTGCGATGAGTAGGGGGAAGGGGGCAATGAGGATTCTCTGATCTATGAGTTTTGAATTACATTTATAAAGGAGCAAGAAGTCATGGTGTGCCACTGTACAGTAGGATCAATGTAGATAATGATAATGTCCCATAGAAGAAAAATACAAGACATGATTTTTAAAGTTTCAACCTAAGAAAGGAATAAATATTTGGGGAGATACATACTCCTACTGAGTTTTAAACATTAAGTGCTGCGGATATAAATTGAAGCATAATGTGCCCATGTGTGCACTTTTTGTGTTTTTTTTTTTTTTTAGTTTTTGTGTCTACATTTCATATTTTTAATTAAAAATAAATAAACTAAATACAAAGAAAATGAAAGATTTTCTGGGCAATTAAAACGTATATCATTCATTTAAAATAATATTATTTGTATTAACACTTCACAGATTAAATTATAATACTTAGGAATCTAGAGTTTTAAAAATAATTCTCAGATCAAGAAATGTAAGTGACTTCAGGAAATATATTTGACAATAGATTGAATAACTGTATATTTGCTTTGATCATGAATATATGTGGCCCAATTCCTGGCAACCACACTGCTCCCCTTTCAATCTCTCTCTCTATATATTTTTTTTTCTATTCTGGATGTAGAGAGCATATAATGTGTAATTTACTGTGTCTGGTTTCTCCTGTTCATCATCTTTCTGGAAGTTAATCAATATCGTCTTTTATTTCCATCCACGTATCAGTACCTCCATCCTTTGTATGGCTGAATGGCATTTCACTGCATAGATACGCTACATTTATTTACATAAATGACTCTATCACCTAAAACATGTTAAACATACTTTTTGGTAGCAGTAAGTTAATATTGATCAGCAGACATCCAGAACTTTATTTTATTTTGTTAATTGAAATCTTTATTGGTACATTACATATACACATCATGATGTCACGCCACAATGGGGATTTGTACCAGTATAAAACACAACTTA
>PVIR01001772.1:58632-115205 GCA_004026965.1 Petromus typicus
ACATTGAGCATTTTCTATTTCACAATATATAACATACAATGCTAGGACTCATTTACATCTTCATTTTCTCATACCAGAGAAAAGATGCGATATGTATCTATCTGTGACCTATTTATTTCACTTATGAGGATATCCTCAAGGTATGTCCATTTAAGTAGAAATGATTCAAACTTATCATTTTTTATGGCAGAGTAGTATGTTGAGATTGTAACAAAAAAGTAAGGAAACAAATTTTATATATATGGGGGGGTGGTAGGTGGGTGGGGCTATGGGAAAAAATGAGAATTAAGTTGTGTCTTATACTGGTACAAATCTCCATTATGGAGTGCAATCATGATGTGTATATTTAATGTACCAATAAAGATAATTAAAAAAAAAACACAACTTAATTCTCATTGTTTTCCCATAGCACTACCCACCCTACCACCCCCTATATACATAAAATTTGTTTCCTTTCTTTTTTGTTCTAATCTCATTATTTTTCCTCCTTCACCCTATTTCACTTTGAGCATTTTCTATTTCACAATATAGCAGCTCAGTTTGTGATTGCTACATCTTGGGAACAACCCAAATGTCCATCAACTGGAGACTGGATAAAAAAGCTGTGGTTCTTCTACAGGATGGAGTATTGCTCTGCCATAAAAATGATAAGTTTGAATCATTTATATTTAAATGGACATACCTTGAGGATAGCCTCATATGTGAAATAAATAGGTCACAGATATGTAAATATCGCATTTTTTCTCTGGTATGAGAAAATAAAGATATAAAAGAGTTCCAGTACTTTATTTTAATCTTTGAAAAATGAAAATTTTAGAGCCATTAAGTAGGTCATCATTTCCAATTCCCTACCTCCTAATTCTAAAAACCACAATTCTGTTATCTCCCTCTATTAGTTTAATGACCATTTATACCTCATGTAAATGGAATTGTATAATTTTTGTCCTTTCATGACTAGTTTATTTCACTTCCAACATCTGCAAGATTTACTTACATTGTAGATCTGACATGAATTTCTTCTTTTAAAGAAAATTAATGTAGCACCCACTGTATATATTGAGTCGTGCTATCCTAAGCTGATAGACACATACATGAATGTCCTATTTTTAATTTTATGATGAACTTCCAAAATATTTTCCAAGCCAATGCATCATTTTACAATTCTACTAAAATGGTTAAAGGGTTGCTCATTCTGTTCATCCTGATTTATTGTTTTCTGTGTTTGCATTTTCACAGCAGAATCTTGAACTATATTGAAAATATAAAATCAAATCTCATTGTAATTTTGATGTTCATTTCTCTGATAGTCAGAATTGTTAAGCATATTTTCTTACCCATATTGGTGATTTTTGTATTACCTTTGAAAGAATGTCTACTTAAGCCATTTGCCACCTTTTAAATCAATTTTTATTGTTGCTATTGCATATTTTTTCTTGTTTTGGATTTTAATCCTTTATCAGATATATAATTTACTTCCCATTATGTGTATTTATTTCTCTGTTGATTATATACGTTGATGCACATGAGTTTGTAACTGTGATGTGTGGTACACATTAATCTTGGTACAGCATTTTTTCTTCATAATCACTTGGTTTGAACATTGACATGACACCACTAAAACTGTATCGTCGATGTCAAGATCGTTGAAGAAATGGGTTTTGGCTGGAGGCTTGAGAGAGTGAGGTTCCACAGTCACCATACAGACTTGGAATAATGTTTCAGGGAACTTTTTCTGCTTTATTATTGCCAGTTCTGGCCTTTTATAGGGATGGAATAGAGGATTGTGGCATGCTATACAGGTGGTCATTACCGATTGGTATATTAATATCTTAACATACAATTGATCTTTTGATCTGCCTCTTCGCAGGGCCTCTTTGTTTAATACTTTTCATTTTAGCAGAGGGCCGCAGAGTCATGACATTGAGCAAAGACGGGATAGGTTTCGTTTAACATACAAGTCTGGTTTCTGTGCGCAGAGGTGGGTGTTCTCATGCCTCTCAGTGTCCGGTACTGTGCTATGGGACATTCGTGCAGCATACCTGACTAAGCCACACACAGACTTCTCCTTCAAGACTGCCTTTAATGTGAGATATGACAAAAATATACAGCAAATGATTTCAAATTTCTAAAAATATTACAGTAAAGAACATTTTGCCATTAATCAAACTTTTTCCCTACAGTTTAAGCATAATTATTGCATTATTCTTGACACTTTCATAAGCAGTTCTGGAAAGTTCCCTTTCTTGTGTAATGTTTATTTGTTTCTTTTTTGTTTTTATATCAGGTATCAAACTTGGGACCTCACGCTTGTGAGGCAGATAGCAAAACCATTGACCCAATCCCTGGCATTTTGAAAGTTCTCTTTCTTAAATGTCTTTTCATAGGTGCCTTGAGGTTCTTTGTAAATTCAAATTGTTTGCTACAATTTCTGTCAAGCAAAATCATTACAAGGTATCATTTTCTATCATTCCTCAGAGCTGTGAGACTTCTGGCTTTTCACCAACATCATGATGACCATGAAATATAAATATTTTCAGGACATTGAAGCAATCACAGCTGTTCAATGAAATGTACAAGGGGATAGAGAAGAAAATATGTAATGCAGAGATTGGTCTGTATGTTCAATATGAAATAGAATATTCTGAGAAATTTAAAATCTGCCTTATGTTTTCCATATTTGAGATAATTTTTCAGGAAGAATGAACTCTATAAAATTAAAAGGAAATAGCTTGTTATCAAAATGTCTACAATATCTTCTCTAGCAATAGCAAAAAATATACATATTTTAAACTTTTTTACTTCATGTGTGATTTCAATCCTATTTGTTATTGATATCTTGCGTGAACAATTAATATTCCATTCAGGTATTTTTGCATGTAAAATATCTAGAGTTATTAAAAATTTCTTTTGCAGTCCAGCTTCTGGGATCCGAACCTGACAAATATCACTTTTTGAAGGACTCACTCAGAAATGGAAATTTAAGATTTTCTCACTAGACTTGAAAAGCAATCATATCTTTGAGTCTATTTTAAAAATCCTTAAAAGATCAGAGCTAAGTTTACAAGGTTGTTTAAAAAATACTTTAGAACTGAAAGAAATATATATTAACCTACACAAATTTGTCCAACAGGGACTATAAGTTTATAGTCAATATGTCTACAACAAGTTTTAAAATGAAAGCACAATGGTAGTCTTTGTCTTAAAAATTCTATCAGTATTCCTGCAAGGCAATTAATTAGGAACTGTATGTGAGCTATTTATTCAGGGGTAAATTTAGAATAAAATACATTGGTGGCTTAACAGTATGTATTTGGTATAAATCTCATCTCTTACAATCATTTTAAAAAGTTTTTTGACAAGCCAAATATGCTCTTGAATGTTTGAGCAGCTTGTGTTAAAATGCAGATTTTTTTTCCTGCCATCTTCTGTAACTGTCATGAAAAACAGATGTAAATAGCATCTGCTTCCACAGCAGATGCCAGTGTGGCCCTGAGAGCCTTGAAACCTCCTCAGAGTCCGCCTGGACAGTCATCAGCATTCTGTGACCAGCTCTGCAGAAGTAGTAGCAATATTGTTATACAAACTAATATTTTTATGATTATCAATAGTACTAAAATATAAAAATGATCCTAATGACAGGGCCCTACAGATTATATTTAAGAATTTCCAAAGTACTTTTATACTGTTTTATAGCTAATCAGTAAGTTATAAAAATTCAAGAGGAATAGTTTAAAATATACATACCCTTAAGGATTTTTCTTGCATCCTAATCTTCTAGTTGTATTTATTAAAAATAATTTAACTAATATTTCTTTTTAAAATTCTACACCAAAATCACTTACATATGATATTACATTATTTGTCCATCAATGAGTCAGCAAAGTTAGGATGAATATGCTCACTTTATGAATAAAAGAACTGAACCTTTAAAAGGTATGCCATTTAAATCTTCTAAAACTGCAGTTCCCGTATTTTGATAAAGTCTCTGAATCAGGATGTGACTGTAATTTGCAAAATAATGGTCTTTCAAAGATGTCTACAACCTAATTCTTGGAACTTGTGAATATACGATCAAGGAGAGAGTAAAATTGCCAAGAAGTAAGGTTCTCAAATAGCTGATGTTAATACAGGGACATTATCCTACAAAATAAGAGTGCGGCTTAGAACAGCCAAGAGGCAGAGGAGACCATGTAATACTGCACCACTCAGTGATGCTATCTGTCTGCTCACTGTGCAACTGAACCTACATTTGGAAAGATGGAGGAAATAGTTTCAAGCAAGGGAATGTGAGTGGCCTCTAGAAATAAAAAATGCAGGCCAAAAGATCCTGCTTAAAAGTTCTGTGCCCTACTGAATACTTAATTTTAGACATCTGTAACCAACTTGTAATCTACAGATTGTGATATTTAAACATTTATGTAACAGACAAAGTTTGTGTTTATATGTCACAAAGTAATGGAACACTGATACAAGTCCTTTTGAATCCAGCTCACCCTCTTGGTCATTTTATTCAGTGACCTACTTCTGGGTCATTTCTCCCAGTGAGTAGGGAATTAAAGATTGACAAAGGCCAAATAAAAAGGTGATGAGAGTTAAAAGAAAGCACTGATTTTATTTCTACAACTAATGAATGCCCATACATCTTACAGAGGATACAGATAAGAAATATGCTTAAATAAATCCTCTGTGTTCATTTTATAAAACCAAAACAAATTACTTGATATAAATCCAAATAGCTTATATATGTATTTAATTATCTGGTGAATTAATATCAGATTGTCTTACTCTAAAAATAAATATATTTAAGGCACAACCTAACAAACAAAATAAACTGCTGAAAGAGAGGTCAAGTGAAAAAATTAGAATTTAAAAGTAAAAAGCTTGCAATAAAGTTAATAAAGTGGGTTCCACAAGACATTTGTGAGGAACTGGCCAAAGATATTACTCAATTTTATTTTTAGTAAACAACTTGAATAGAGAAATATAATTATTTTAGAAAATTGATAGATTTTGTACCAAACAAGTTATTTGTTGACGGGAGGGAATGGGACTGGGAAGAGGAGAAGTTGGAAGAAGAAAGGAAAGGAGGAGAGAAGGAAAGAAGGCTTGAAAAATAAGTACACCATCTAAAAGAGCATGAATTGAAAAGAACAAGTCTGTCTTCTGTTAGATGAAAGTCCTTTTAAAATTTAAGCTATTTTGGACCTTATTGAGCCACCAGTTATGAATGCTTCTTGCTTATCAGTGATAAAAGTTGAAACATAAGGGGATACATACAGCCCATTTTATATTGCTATTCTTTTCTGTTTGTCCAATTTTTTAATGTTACTATACCAGCATTCTCTTTGAGCCATATATTGTTATTAAACCATATAGGTAAAATGAGTGTTTCAATATAATTCAAATCAATGGTGAAAGAGAAAAGAAGTTCATAATTTTGATCTGAAAGTTCACTTTTAAAATTATTTTTTTAGAAAATATGGTTATAATGTAAATAAAACAATTGTAATAATTCCACCAGTACATAAGGAAAAAATAAGCTTGATTTTCACATCTGGAGCATCTCTCTCCCATTTCTTCAAGCTATGTACATTTCATTGACACTGATCGTGTAGAGAAAAGAACAACTATCATCTTTAATAAACACATTCTCTAGAAAATGGTTCAGGCACAGCGTAGAAATATACTAGGGTTATTAGAGGTGTGCGTTGGACACTTTAATGAGAACAGTGTGATCAAAGTCTACTTAAATGTCTTTCATCTTACAAGGAATGTGGATATCTGCATAAACTGCTGTACTATGTAGGAGATTCTTACAGCAGGTGAGGATGGAAGCAAGACAGGAGCTAGGTGGAAGCAGGAGACTCTTGGCTTAAGTGTGTTACTTTATATTCCAAAGTTTGATTTTACAAACTATAAATACTATCCATTCATCCATCTTTTCATCTATTTTTGTATTATCTGTTTGCTTTTCATCTGTTTAGTTATTTTTACCAAACAATTCACGTTGAATTTCTGTGATTTTCATTCATAGGAATGTGACTAATAGAACACTCAAAAATAATCATGACCTTCTATGATATTAAATGACAAAGAAAGACTTTGTCTAATAATTATGGAAGAAGCAGTTCGGGGCCTTAAAAGATGACATTTTGGGGAGGAATCTAAGTAAAACAAAATTGCATATCATTACCTACCAGAGAATCGGGCCATGGTGTCTTCATACATTTTGATTTTAAAACTCCATGGACTACAACTTATAAAAAAAAGTCAAAGCAGAAAAATATTACTTGGGCTGGGAATTTAGCTCAGTGGTTTCAGCGCCTGTCTTCCAAGAGCAAGGACCCGGGTTTGACTTCCTGGTAACCACATACAATACTGTGTGTGGAGACTCACGCCCAGCAGCAATCAGTACCACATACCACAGTGCCAAGCATGGTGGCTCATGCCTGTAATCCCAGCACTCAGGAGGCAGAGGCAGGAGGATTGCTGTAATGTGAGTTTTTTTTTTTTTAGGTTTTGGAGACAGGGTCTTGCTTTGTGGTTCAGGCTGGGCCTGAGCTCAGCCTCAAACACACATCACGGCAATCCTCCTGCCTCTGCCTCCCGAGTGCTGGGATTACAGGTGTGAGCCACCATGCCCGGCACTGTGGTGTGTGGTACTGATTGCTGCTGGGCATGAGTCTCCACACCCAGTATTGTAAGTGGTTACCAGGGATCGAACCCGGGTCCTTGCGCTTGCAAGACAGGTGCCAGAATTACTGAGCTAACTCCCCGGCCCTGCTGTGATGTTAGTTTGAGGCTGAGCTCTGGGCCAACCTGAACTACAAAGCAAGATCCTGTCTCAAAAAAAAAAAGAAAAAAAGAAAAAGAAAAAGAAAAGAAATATATTACTTATCAAAAAGTCTGAAATCCAGCTGTACATCACTTGTATTGATGATAATCCATCAAACAGATATAAATGAAATCTCTCTATGTAGACAGATAAAATTTTTGGAGGCTACATCTTTTTTACATTTTTGTGTAAAATACGTGCACCTTAAAAAAATCAATCTATAAAGAAAATAAAAATATAAAGAATCAAGAGTGATATTGACTTTCTAGAGAGATTACAGTTATCAAAGTGGAACTTTAAGTGATTGTGCTTTATATGATAAAGGAAATAGAAACAGAATTATGAATATTTGAACAGAAGAAAACAGAAGTTCATGAAGTAAAATATAAATGATCTCAAGAACATAGTAGATAACTGTAGTAGCCTGTTAAACACAAATAGAGGATCAGTGAACTAAAAGCTAGGTCAGAATAAAATGATGAGGCCAAGATTGAGCAAAGAGTAAAAATATACAACATCAATAAAATAAATTTTAACACAGTTAAATAAGAAATATTGATAAGAAATAAAGATAATGAAGATTCATAAATATATACTCCCCAAAAGATACAGCTCTTCAAGTAGCAACAATTTCATTCAAATACTCTCTTCACAAACAATAAAAAAAATTTAAAGGCAATACAATATCTTTAATATTCTGAAGAAACAAATAATCAGTAATAAATAAATAAATAAATAACTTCACAGGTACCACTGAATAATGGCCAGTGAAATAATTCTTTTAAAATGAAAAATAGGGCCAGAGATTTTTGTCAGTGGTGAAGTGCCTATCTTCATAAACACAAGGGTCCAAGTTTGATCCCCAGTACCACCAAAAACTACTGAAAATTATTTTAACAGATTTTTGGAAAAAAGAGGTTATAGATCAGGTGCTATTGGTATTCCTCCAAATTTTACAAATTAGCATTGGATGTGAAATAAATGAAAGATAGAAGACAATGAGAAAATTTGAAAAAACAAGAGAGATAATTGCTCAGTAGATAAATAGGTAGGTTGGTGGATAGATATGCAAATATAAAAAGACACATACTTCACATAAAACTAATAATATTTTTGCTGTTCAATTACATAATTAAAATAAAAATAATCAATATCATAAAAATGGGATGAAAGTAAGTTGATCTTTAGTGCTCTGAATTTTCAGGGGACTGACAAATGTATTAATTTATATTAGGGTCTTATAATCAAGATAACATGTTGCAATCTCCAGGAAAACATCAAAAGTTTAATTAACAAACGTATTTACTGTGCTAATAAAAGTGGAAACATTGGTAATTTAACTTCCCCAGCCTTCACAAAAGAAAGCTAGAAAAATGTTTAGTTAAACTAGATATAGCAGTCATTACATTATGTCTTAGTTTTGCATTGCTATGAGCAAACGCCTGAGACTGGATTATATACAGGAAAGAAATGATGTTTCTCACTGTTTGGAAAGCTAGCCATCCAGAATCATTTAGTATGTTTCTGTTTTTCTTTTACACATATTTAAGATAGAATTACAAAATATATTATGAAAATTAAGGAAAATATAACATGTAGCAGGAGAAATGCCTGTCAACTGATGCTGATTGATTAAAGAATCCAGTTACTGCAAACACAAAACCTTTTGTATAACTATAATAAATACACACAAAAGATTAGTAAAAAGAGGCATAAATGTGAACATTTGAGAGATTTCTCAGGATACTGAAACTCAAAGACATAACCAGACATTCTAAATTGAAAGTTAAATAGAAAAAATGAAAATACCATCAAAAGAGTTTAAATATGACCATACATAAAGGCAGAAATTAGCTGACATCAAGAAAAATAACAAAGAATTTTAATAAATTCTAAAATAGAACTGAAATTTCCTCAATAATTTTAGTAACTGATAATTGGAGAAAAAAATAAGTTAAGATTTAGAAGATCTGAACACTGGAGATCAACTTAAGGCTATAAAAATGTATAAAGAAAGTATTAACAGATGCAGAATTTATATTTTGATTACTAATAAAAAATTTGACCTAGTATATCTTTTGTGAATAAAATAATGTATTAATATTATTCAAAATAAACATGACAGGTAAGAGAATTTTTTGACAAATTATAAAGAATTTTAAGCAGATATCTAAAATTTCAAGCAGGATAAAGTTAGCATGAGAATATTTATAAATTAGGTGATAATATTAATTAGATCAACAGTTACGTATTTAATTGCAAAGAATATCATTGTAGGTATCAGGATTTAGGTCAGTGGCTCTGGCTCTTGCGTTGCAAGTGCGAGGGCCCAGGTTTGATCCCTGGTAACTATGAACAGCAATGCCGAGCATGCAGACTCACTCCCACCAGCAATCAGAACCACATACTACTGTACTGGACATGGTGGCTCACACCTATAATCCCAGCGCTTGGGAGGCAGAGGTAGGAGGATTGCTGAGAGTTCAAGGCTGAGCTCAGGGCCAAGCAAGACCCTGTCTAAAAAATAATGTGTGTGTGTGTGTGTGTGTGTGTGTGTGTGTGTGTGTGTGTAAATATTGTAATTTTGTAACTCTAAATATTTCTGGACAGAGTAATGTTAAAATACAGAGAGTAACAACATTTGAATTTTGGCTAGAAAGGTGGTTGAAGAAATTAAAAGAACTGCTTCAAAGTTTTTATTTTTTTCTTTAATCTCTCTTACAAACATGGTCAGATTACCTACCTTCTAATTTTTTGCCTATTTAATCTCAGATATATTCCCTATGTCCTCTCTATTTATTCCCTTTATTATGAGGGCTGTATCTGTTTTTTCAGGATCCTATCCTAATAGGCATCCGATCAAGTTTAGTCAGTGGAACTAGTGTGCAAAAAATGTATCAACTCCCCAAGACTATGAACATGTACTAATTAAAGCTACAAAAAATAACAAAAAACAAGAAGAGGAAGAGCTGGGTTATTCCTTCTTTTTTCCCTGGGCTGAGAATGGCATCTATACAATTACTCTTCTCCTTTGTAGGGGTCTAACTCCCACCAGGCAGCTTTAACTCTGTTTCTAATAGCACAACCTTCTCTATTTATACCTTCAACTAGTTTCAGGTCATAAGTTTTTCTCTATGGATTGATGAGATGGAGATAATTTACTAGTTATAGTCAATTACTTTTCTTAATTGTATCTTTATTAATTATATTAAAAGACTATACTTTTTATATATACTTTAAAACACAAGTCAGAGTAATACTCCATTTTATAAAAGAACCACATCTTCTTTATCCAGTCTCAAGTTGATGGGCATTTGGGTTGTTTCCAAGATTTAGCTATCAGAAACTGAGCTACTGTGAATATGGGTGCACAAATGTCTCTGTGATATGAATCACTTAATTATTTCATGTATAAGCCTAGCAGGGCAATAGCAAAAACTGATAAGTTTGAGTGATTTGTACTCAAGTAGACATACCTTGAGGACATACTCTTAAGTGAAATAAATAAGCTACAGATGTGTAAATATCTTATCTTTTCTCTAGTATGAGAAACTGAAGATAAAAATGAGTTCTAGAGTGTATGATAGGTACTATGAAACAGAAAATATTTAAATGGTAGAGGGGATAAGGGTATACGACGTGGGGAAAATGTGATGTTAAAAAAAGGAAACAAAGCTTATATATATAGGGTAGGGAGTTGTAGGGTGGGCAAGGGAGTGGGAACAAATGAGAATTAAATTGTGTCATATTTTGATACAAGTTTTCAATGTTGATTGTGATCATCATGCATAAATAAAATAAACCAATAAAATCAAATAATTAAAAAATAAAAAAACCCATAAGTCAGCCATTCAGAATTTCAAAAATCAACCATTTTTTACTTACATGTAGATGAACTACTTAAAATTAGAACTACTAGCTGGAAATTTAGCTCAGTACTTCTAGCACCTGCCTTGCAAGTGCAAAGGCTAGGGTTCGATCCCAGTGACCACATACAACAATGTTGGGCATGGTGACTCACAACCACTGTCAATCAGTACCGCAGACCACAGTGCCAGGCATGTCAGTTGATGCCTGTAACATAGCACTTGGGAGACAGAGGCAGGATGATTGCCGTGAATTCAAGGCTGAGCTCAGGCCAGCCTGAACTACAAAAGCCAGACATTGTCTTAAAAAAAAATTAGATCTACCATTTGCAAGCACGTGTTTCACTGGTTTTTATTTTAATCGTTTTTAGTCTCATGGCTCCACATATGCATATATGTTGGCCTCACTACTAAAGCAGTGCTTTTTTATTTATTAATTTGCTATTTTAAAAAAGTTTTCCATATCCTCTGTTTCCTTATTCTCATACATCTACCAGTTATACTACATCCAGTGAAAATCTATTGTGAAGCAAGGAGTTGAACACTTCCTAATGACTTGTGCAGATACAAGGGCTTTGAACACAGGAATGTAATTTGCTTAGTGTGGTGATCTATTCTTCAGTATTTAAAAAGTCAATATATAAGGAGCTCCAACTCAAAATGAGTGAGATACTTTGAAATGTTGTGATTTAAGTGCAAATTAAACTCTCAAAAGGACTAAAATATAGGTTTTGCATGTAATTAATGAAGCAAAGAGAGTATAAATATTATGTGGTAATTACACTGGTGTACAGTAAAACTGAGGTAGCTGGTGATTTATATTTTTATGTCAAAAGTAAATTTAGAGACAAATATATTAAACAGCAATTACTGTTCTATGATTTGTAAATAAAGTCATATATTTAAAACTTGAAGCCTCACTTACTATTCTTTAAAAGTCATTTCCATCCTTAAATGTCTCAGGAGTGCTTTAGTTTGAATTATTAGAATGTTCCAGGTTGAGAGCATTTTCCACGTCTTAAAAGTTTGAGTTGTAAAGTATTATATTTACAAGAGCAATTATTTTTATTTATTAAGTAAAATAAATGAACCAAACAGGAGAAAATGGAAGCAAGAAAGGACATGATCAGCTCTGAAAGCAGAAGAACGGCTGCCCCAACCTACCATGACAGAGAATGGGTCACTCCTAGGCCAGGACCTTTGAGAAGAAAGGCCACCACTGGCTGGATTTCAGGACAATGAAATTATATTGTTTTCACTCACATTTGTACTAAGTTGTGACAGACAGTAAAAAGCAATGCTAAATGTTGAATAGCAAATCATAACTGTAAAGCTAAGCTCTGTAATTAAAAACATATAATGTCACAATACACATGTAAAAATAGTTTTAAAAAGTATAATTTGTTAATATACAACATGAATCCATTACAAATTAGTGAATAATTTTGACCTAATAACTTCATAGTCTGTTATTCACGAACAGAAATATGAATTTTGTGAAGATTTATCATATCAAGAAGTTTATTCCATGACCAATATAATAAAAATAAATTTAAATTTGAAAAATTAATAATAAACATCTGTGGAAACAGTATTATATGCACAGCCTAATAGGCTCACATAAGAAGTCATATATTTATATTAATCAAAGAGCTACTCTGAAAAATACACTTGATTGTGAAATTAGTTTTTCACTTAGAGGAAAATTAAAGTAAATGTCTGCACTTATAAGAGAAGGCAATGAGTTGTTTGAATATTTGTGTTCATATATGAAATCAAATCTTGTCTAAGAAATCAAGTTGCAACAATAAGATCACCAGTGAGCCCAAATATCGACTAGTATACACTCAGAGAAAAGATGTACCTTCTTTGAAAAATGAATTTCATTTTAATTGTCATTGTTTTATTACAAACAAATGTATTTTACATATTTTATTATAAATGAGTAAGTTAGATAGAAATTAATATGAAATCAGAGCATTCAGGGCTTCAAAGGACTCAGCACAAAAGACAAAGACATCAAAATTGTGGCTGGAGGAAATCTGAGGGACCCAGTGACACGTTGGAGATGGACAGCCGGACCTGGGGGCTCTCCAGAGACAACACTGGAGAGGACACTGGAGTCAGCATCACCTGGACAGTGGGGTCAGATGGGCATCAGAAGCATGGGTGGTTGACCAGGGGCTCTGGACCCATTCTCTTCCAATACTGTGTGCTTCCTATGTGCCAGTGCTGCGTGACTCCTTCCCATATTGGATCAATGCAGGCTAAGCCACTATACTTGTAATCTGCACCTTGACTGTAGTTGGAGCCACCTTATGATTTTGCAGTGTGAATTATCCTTGACACAAGGCCCTCAGTCTCAGCCACTTCTGTGTCTTAGGGGCATTGTTTCAATAAACCTCTCCTACTCTTATTCTGTATGGCTCCAAATTTATTCTTTAATATTTAAGGGCCACAAACTGGACACCTCTCTTATTTAACAGGCAGGGAGTTATTTTCCTATCACACTCATTCTGTGAATCTAACCTACAGTTCAGGTGAGCAAAGTGTATTGGAATTCTACAGATTGATTCACTAGGTGGCAAGGGACTGACGAAGGTGATTACTAAGTCCTTAGAACCTTGGTAAATAAACTGACGCCCCACAAGCATCAGTGATGCTGTGGGATCTGCCCTCAGGTTGAAATCTAGCAGAATTGAGGTCAGAGCAAAAGGAAGCTTCAGTCTGAGTCTGAGCACAAGTGAAAGACCAACTCTGGGCTCAGTGCTGTCAGATGAGGGCAAATTCTTTCCTCCTCCCAGGAGAGTTCACCTTTTTGTACTCTAAGATATTTTTAAAAAATATTTTGTTATTTCTGATTTTAAAATGTCTATTTTAATTTTTGTTTTTATAGTTTCCTAAATGCTCTTATTTTTTCAGCTTTATTTTAAAATACTTTTATGGAACTCTAGAGGTTCTTTTCTAAAAATTTAACTGATGGCTTATACAACCACAGAGTTATTATTTGATAAATGTATGCTTTAAAATAGTATATGTTGTATCTTAGTATATGTATACGATGCATATCTGCTTAGAATTTGAAAATATAAATCTACCCCTAAAATGTGTGAAACATAATTCTGTGAGAGGATTTTTTTTATGTTTAACCAATGTTGAATACATTGAGAGACAAGACGAAGAAAATAAAAATTTCAGGCTCTGCAAATCAATATTACCAGTATGAGAATTAAAATTTTATGAGGGAGAAATAATATTTTAACAGGGCCGGGGATTTAGCTCAGTAGTTCCAGCGCCTGTCTTGCAAGTGCAAGGGTCTGGGGTCGATCCCCGGTTAACCATGTACAATACTGGGTATGGAGATTCACACCTAGCAGCAACCAGTACCGCATACCACAATGCTGAGCGCGGTGGCTCACGCCTGTAATCCCAGCACTCGGGAGGCAGAGGCGGGAGGATTGCTGTGATGTGAGTTGGAAGCTGAGCTCAGGGCCAGCCTGAACCACAAAGTGAGACACTGTCTCAAAAAAAAAAAAAAAAAAAAGAAAGAAATAATATTTTAACAACTTATAAAGAAAATTTTTTAAATATTCCAAAATACATCTTGACACATAAAAAGTAATATATTTATTAAATTCCATTTTATACTCAAGATATTTTTAAAAATATATAAGTATATTTGATGTCATGGGATGCTTTAGAAAATATATCTCTTCGGTATGGAAGATTTATTTTTTAAAGAAGTATATTTTCATGCATATTTTATTTTCACTTTAATATAAATATTTTCATATTTTATTTTCTTTGCAGATTTAATTTATATAATTATTTTCAGTATCTGAGCAAACCATAAAATCTAGTAAAAATAGATTTTAATTAGAGAAATAAAGGAAAAGTGACTTCACCATATGATTTTTTTTTCATTTTATTTGAGGTTTAGGTTTAGAAATACTTTGGAGAAAAAATGACAAGGACAAAATAAATTTTGTTATTCTCACAATATCGCCAGGTAAATAATTGTCTTTATGAAGATGTCATGATAAGTTTCTATTGCAGTTCAACTTATAGTTTGGGTAGTAAACTCCGAGGAGAAGCCCAGCATGAGGAAGTAACCACCTGAGCTAATGCTGATGTGTGGTTAGCAAATATAGAGCAAAGGAAAATTTTATAAATCCTGTAAAAGGAATTAGAGTGTAAAGATTTGGATGATTTATAAAAAGAAGGGAGAACTTCAAATCCATGACAGAGAATCAGCATCAATAATCTTTTGTGCTTAATTTAAGTTGAAATCATAAAGGTCAAAATTTGAAATATATGACTTAAGTCCTTAGAATGTATCTTCTCAGCTATCAACTGATGCAAGAGTTATTCTTAATACCTTAACAGTGATTAAAGTTTTGCCAACTAGTAGCAAAAATCTATGTAAAATCTGCAAAGCAGACTGAGTACATGCACTGTAGAGAAATCTGGTTTGTTGAGGGTGGCTGACCTCATTCACCCAAATTGCTGACTTCCCAGTGCTGAAGCATCCTTACAAAGCCCGGCACTTCCACTTCAGTGATTTATGTCATTCCTTGCTTCACTTCATCCAGTGAGCTAGTTGATGCCCCAAACCTATGTAAAACTTTTCTCCTTTTGGAAACAAGCAAAGCAGAAAGACAAAATAATCTGCTTAATGTCAATAAGTGTACAAGTCTGAAGAAGGCTGAATGTCAGATTGTTATCCCTGTGATCAGCACGCTGTACCTCTCTTGGTAAACACAGAATGTTCTTGTGATCCCAAGTGACCACTGATCACTTGGAGGAAAACCAAGATAAAGACTAAGGAACTGAAATTTTGCTTTCGTTTGATTTAATTGTATATTTAAATACAGTGAATGTAGTTGGTGCCACCATTTTGGACACAATACCTCTAAATGATCAAAACTTTGAACCTTCTGTCATATACATTGCATTTGAGGAAGCACCTAGAAGATTATAAGAATCTCTCTACCTGTCAGCCCTGAGTTTGCACCTGCTGAAGCACCATCGCCCTCTGCTGTAAAGGACTCTACCCACTCCACAAAGATGCTGCAGTCCAATAGCATGGAACTGAGAGATTGTTTTCACCTTTTCTACATGAGAATCTGTCTCTTTATGGACTCTATTTTAAGGTATTTATTGCATGAAATATTGTAAAAGTCACTTATGAAGAGACTGAAGTCAAATTATTATATCTGTGTCATTTCTCCACATAGAAAATGCCTCTGTGAATAAGGTCTACTTTTCATGAAAAACCATAGTATTCTGTACACATTTATTCCTTGTAAATTAGACTTTCTGCTATTCTTACCTGTCATTTCTTCTTCTTTTCCTTAAGTCATGATATCCTAACAGTTTGTGCTCCCTAATGATTAAAAGGTTTATTTTCTATGAAACTACTATGGTATGTTGATAATTGTGTTCCTTGTTAGAATATTAAAAATGTATAAATGGAAAGCAAGGGGCATTCAAGGAGGGTTAACATTAACTAGAAGACAACTTCATGAATCAGCAAATAAAATATATAATTTAACTTTCAGCAACAAATACAAAGAACACAATTAACATATTTAAAAGGAGCTATTTGTTTCCTTTTTAATAGGTGCATTGATCTCTTCTGGAAAATTGCGTGTCCTGAAAAGCATTATTTTCCAGTCAATTGAAGAACTTTCCCTGCTACCTTGAATTCATAAAACCTCTTAGGAGAAGCACAAAGAAAATTGTTCTGGTTCCAAAACTTGAAAAATAACAAATGAAAATAGAAGGATTTTACTGATAATCTAGATAATTGTTTAATATACATCAAATCTAAATAAAATACTTACAGCATAAAAATTTTAGTAAAAATTTAAAACATGAGTAAATGGTCTGGGAAGTAAATGGTCAGTGTGCAGGCTCTGGTTCAGTCCCTAGTAACACACACACACACACACACACACACACTCACACCATGAACAAATGGATAATATGAGGAAAATCATAGAGTAAAATACAAGATCAAGGAATAATCTTTCAAAAAGCATTTTAATGCTTTTTTATCAATAGCTCTCCAATTGTTAGATAATTGTATAAATGCAATCCACTATCTTAAAATATATGAAAGTTTTTGTCTATAAATTTCACTAAGCAGGACCTATAGTAGCAATCTCTGAAGTAAACTTTTCATGACTGACATTAATGTTTTAATATTTTAGCAAAAGCAGAATGAACTCTCCCTTAAGAATATTTAATCTTTATAAATGGGTTTCTCTTTAGACATAGCTTATTTATGGCATTCTTGCAATCCTAATTGTAATTCAAAAGTACAGGAATAGCTATCAGAACTTTCTATTGCCTTCTGGAGTTATTTAAGGAATAATAACAATAGATAGCTTTTTTTAAAAGATCAATGTTCTGTTGATTTAATTTTATATGTAAGAATGCATTGCAAGATTAAACACTAAGAATAATTTCTGAACAGAAATAGAAGTTTCCCACATAAATGTACACAGATTAAAGTCTAGAAATGAGTGGTTTCTTCTTTTTCTTGTTCCATCTGATATTTTTTAGTGTATTTTTCAAATCATATAAAGGATAGAGTTTTATTATTTCTCATTTTAATATAGCAATGCTGTTCAAATTCTTTCATTTTACATACTTCCTCTTCACAGTGGTTAATTCAATATTATCTCGACAGTTTACCCAGTAGTATACCTGGCATTCTGCCACAGTGTCAATATCACAGTTATTTACCATTGTTCATGATTTAATACTTTTCCAAGGATAAAAACATTACTGAGCAAAATCCACCTCAGCATATTGGGAACATTCTGCGCTAAGCCCTACTTAAAATATAAAATAAGTGCATCAAATGGCAAAATCTGCAGATTTTTTGTTTGTGTGGGCAGGAAGAAAAATTAAGTCAGACCCCCTTCAAAGGAAAGAAGCTCCAAGAAATGCCACATTACAGATATCTTTATTGTGTAAATATCTTAACATGTACTTGCATAAACCTAGGTGAGATTGTTACTGTGTAATGCAGTCTATATATTTATTGTCTATGGTTTCTACCACCATGAGGGTCACAAAATGATAGTGAATTCAAACAAAAATACAGTACACGTGAAATATGTGAGATTGTTACTGCTGTAAAATGCTGTGAACTTGTTCTAACTATTCTAAAACGTTGGCTAAAATAGTGATAATATTCTATTGGGTGAACATTATTCCCAAACATCCTTATATGGAATCGTTTTGGTCTCTGTTGACAGATGAAAACATAAAGAAATGTAATGTAGGTACCCAATGGAATGATCTATAGTAGTAAAAAGTGAAACTTTCGTTTTCAGCTATATGGATAGAATTGGTGAGCATTAGGGTTAATGAAAGATGTGAGGCAAAGAAAGACAAATGCTGCATGTTCTCATGTTTATTTCAGAAGCTAGAATGTGGATGTTAAAGAAAAGAGTAGAGTAGTGGTTATCAGAACCTGGAAAAGGTGTGAGGGGGGGGAGAGATGGAGAGTATATAGACATTTGATACCTATGTACAGATGGATAGAATAATTTATGAGTTTCCACGGCAGAATAGCTATGGTTTAACAATTAATTGAATATTTCAAAATAGCTAGTAGAGATAATGTTGAATGTTCTTGAGGTGAAGAACTGACAAATATTTGAGGTGATAGCTACCTTGATATCCCTTATTTGATTACTATACATCATATACAGGTACTAAAATGAGACACTGTATCCCACAAAGATGTACAATCACTATGTATCAGTTAAAATATGTTAATAACAAATAAAAATAGTGATAAAAGTATAGTAGTAAATATATAAGCCAATTAAAACATTTATTTTATTATCAAGTATTACACAGTATATGTATTTATATGCACTCTACCTTACTTTAATATGATAGTCAGTGCATTAATTTTGTTTCCATCAATACCATCGCAGACACATCAGTATCATGGTCCACTGCTATGTTTTAAAAGCTATGACATTATCAGATGACAGGAACTTAAGTCCAATAAGATATTATGAGACCACCACTGTAATTGTAGTGTTACATATTTATGATTACTCTATTTGAACATTCTCTATTTCAGACTTCGGTAATGTCTAAGGATTGCAAACCTGAAGGTAGTCTGGGTAATTTAGCAACTTAACAAGAGTGTCTCTAAAACATTTTACAGATGCCCCGGAAGTGTGCAGTTACCTGGATTCAGTCCCCAGTATCACAAAAAGGTGAGTGTCAGGTGAGAGTAATGACTAAGGTGCATTTTTACAAAAAGTTGTCACTAAAATGTAGACAAAACTGTGACTCAAGACCAAATGGTTTTATTTTTTTGACAGTAGTTTTCATCTTCATTTCTTTTGCTTCTGTGAAACAGCTGTATGACAAATGAATTTTTAAAAATTCACTGGTATTAGTTGGCTCATGAATTGTAAAGTTCAGGTGGAGGTGGGATTACTTGTTCTGACAATAAGAGACTCTATGGGGTCTTCTGTTTTCAAACACAGTAAGGCATGTGGTCTGGCACCTGTGCTTTTGTTTAAAGATAAATGAAAAACAAACAGAATTCCAGGTTGGCAATACTGACATCTCCTCAGAAACCTTCTAAAGGTCACCTGTGCAGTTCTGTCTCTTCACACATTCCATAGAACTTTACGAAAATCATTCATCACAATATACTTCCCTTTGTGACAACTACAAAGGGACAATGAAAACAAATAAAATAAGTGTAAAATCAAGATGTGTAGTGCCAGGAATCATTGTATGACATGAAAGGTAATTTTATGACACTTTTGTCGGTTTTTATGAGCATACAGATGTATAATTTCATACAATACATTCAAGCAGAAGTGTTCAAAATACATTACTGAGTGATTGACTAAATGTTGGCTGTATGCACTCCTTTTTAAAAATGAGATTATGTAAAAGCAGAAAATGTCCAAAGGAAGAAAACATTTTATAAAATTCCTGGGTGATGCTCACATAGTATAACTTAATGAAGAGTAGCTAGAAGAACATCAAGGTGAACAGTCAAAAGGTTCTGCACCTGTAAACAAGATCCCATATATTGCAATTGCTACTAAATTTGGAATTTAAAGGAGCAACTGGCACAGCAGTGTGCTGTTGTGCACATGTGAGCCATGTGTGTGTGTGTAATTCACCCCTTTTCTCTCGATACCTTTTCTTTCCTTGTCTTTTTATTGTCAATCATATATCTTTCAGTTTGTTCTTTATAAGTTATTATTGTGGCTCTATTCTTTATTTTAATGAGACTTCCTTTTTTTCTTTTCAATAATAGCAAGGGGACACAGGATCTAATGCATTCTTGATAAGTGTTCTATTACTGAACTACATTCTAAGACCTTTTTCTTTTCCTGTTTTGCTACAGAATGATGCAAAATTGCCTGAATTTGCCTCAAATGTGTGATTCTCCAGTTTCAACCTTCTGAGTAGCTGGGGTGACAGATGTGTACCACTGTCCCTGACTAGCTTTGTCTTTTTTTCTTTCAGTCATATCTCTAGAGTTGACAGGTTGAAAATATCACTAACTCTGAAATTAAAGAAATGTGACTTCTCTATAAATGAGTACCTTCTACATCAAGTGTATACTGTCTACTGGGCTTATAGACCTTAGGAGAGCAAGAGGATTCTCAAATTCATCCGAAGACTTTAGACTAATATGACTAAAGTAGCTAAACCATAACCTTTGTCTATCCACACATATTTAATTTCAGTATAATCACACTGTTTTTTAATCTGGAGATCATTTTTGTATGGGCCCTGGAAGAGGCTTTCTCATGCTTTCCGGGACCCCTAATTCAGAAAATAGACACAAATGAGGACTGTTAGGATCTGGATCTAAAGTGGCCCCCAAGAATCTCAGGTGTTCAGAACAGGGGATTTCAGAAGGTGACTGGATCATGGAGCAGCACAGTTATTAGTGGATTCATTATGAGCTCATAGCTGAATGTGTTGTCTAGAGAAGCGGCTGTTGGGAAGAGCCAGATCACTTAAGGCAGGGAATAGCAGAATGAGTTCTCCCCTCTGGCTCCTTCTCTGTCTCTGCTTCCTGATTACCACAGACTCAGCAGCTTTTATCTTCCACACCCTCAACTGTGTCATATCTGCCTTGGAGTCAGTTAACTCTGGACTATAACCATGAGCAAAATAAACCTCTCCCTTCTTTTAAGTTGCAGGTATCTAGTATTTGACCCCAGCAAGGGGAAAATGACTAATACGAGGGTCCCATATTAAATGTGTAAACCAGTCAGAGGACTCGATGAACCAAATCCGGTTTCTTTTTTTTTTTTTTTTCACATTTTAAATATTACTAATACTGTATAAATTTTTTCTAATGGTTACTTTTCTGATACAACAAAACATTAGAATCTTCCCTGACTATCATATTCTTGGATTGACCTTTGTTTCACAGATATAAGCATTTCCTTCAGGTTGGTGTTTCACAGCTATCAGTTCTATTCTACTCTATTTGTATTGATGTGTTGTTTCTGATAACCTCATTTCTCTAACCTATGGTGCGTTCATCAGTAGGAGAAATGAGCTCTCTATTCCTGAGTGTGTTTTTCATATATGTAATAATTCACAGAATAGTTAGATAATGTTTATTAGGTACTGTTGTACTCAGAATTTGCAATTGAATAGATCTAATGCAGAACACATAACTTATAAGATTATGTTATAATATTCACCCACAAAGTCAAACACAGAAGAATGTAAAAAATCTATCTGCACTAAAGACACTAAGACTCCAGCTGAGAGCTTAGATCTGATGGCAGAGGCATAAATAGAGCCCAGAGCATTGTTTCATTGCCTTGTCTCAAGTCTGTATCAAGGATCTGCATTAGAAAAGCCAAAAGGCCAGTGGTGGAAGCTGGAAAGTCTGTGTCAGTGGATAAAGGACCTGTGAAAAGGCTAAGGGATCTTCACTGAAGGCAGCAAGGGACCAGAGCAGCCCCAAAGAGAACAGCAGCCATCCCAGGCAATAGCAACGGCCCATGCCCTCCCCCAGTGAGAGCAGCTGAGTTTGTTTCAGGAAAACTAATGTTGGCAACCTTCTCCATGAAAATCAACAGCATGAAATCTTTCCCTCATGTTCTCCTATTGTGCCCTTAGCAACAATGCTCAGGTAGATCTTCCATGCCCAGGAACCACACTGGCTCAGTTCAGCTGGGCATTTCCACTTAAACTGGCTGTTAGTTAGTACACCATAATCCATCCCTGGTGAACTTGGTAACCTGGCACATTTCTTTAAACTAGTGTCAGATTTCTAAAAAGTAAATGTCTTGACCTATTCAGATTTATATTTATATAGCAATGATGCATATATATGATTTATGTAACAATTACATACATACAATTCTTACTGTACTCATTCCTATACCAGATACACATATTCAAACGGTTCTCAAGACTCAAAGTTGAAACCACAATGCCTTGACTAAATAACCTGATTACAAACCGATGTCTGAAAAACTAGAAATGTACACGCTTTACACTTACTGTAATATATTATTTCTTTCTTTTTATTTTTATAAGCTACATTCTTAAAATTAATAATTGATCTACAAAGTTCAATAAGCCAATATAATTCATCCACATAAAAATATTGCTTCATGTTTTAAAATTCCCTATTTCCATTTATGTCCATGATTTAGCAATACTTAAAAAACCAGTACTATATATATCAAAATCATACAGTTACATTGAAGTCATATTAAGAGAAAAATGTTGAAATCACAATCCATGAGTCCTCTTAGTTTTAACAACAAAGCACAACAATGTCAAAAGATGCCCCAAGGAACTCCTGCCTCCAAATACATTCTTCTCTTCTGGTAAAATTTCTCAGGTCATCTTTCCATCACCCATTCTAAGGATTGTACAGTGGAGATATAACAATGAATATGTATGTAAAACAGTTGTATACAACAGGAAGCTACAGAAATAATTCATAATACTGTATACAAAGCATCACTATACTCTAAGTACAGTAAACCTAATACAGTCTTTTATTGTTACAAAGATTCTCTCATGGAAGGTGGTATCAAAGGTGACATGTAAAGAAGCATAGAAATTATTCAGTTTTAGGGTAATATGAAAAAAGAATTAGGCATAAACATTATAAAAGGTATACATTTCTTTCAAAAAGTGAATAACTTTCATTTTCATTGTATTTTGCCTGCCCATGTAAAGCAGAGACAAAGCATCCACATCCTAAACTAAGGTGATAATATTTGGAATATTATCATGGAATGAATGAGGAGTCAATAAAAAACTTTTAAGTATGTGAATGATGTTTGGAATTGTAAAAGAGCACTCTGTCCTGCTAAAAATGAACTAAATTGGAGTGAGAAGAATGAAAACAGTAAAGCTGGGCCATAGTGTAGAGAGTTAATCCAAGCAACAAACTATGATGGGGGATATTAGTGGTTTTACAACATATAGGAGATGAGTGAAGATGGCATTTAGAGCTTGGAGCTGTGTAGGTATGAAATATAGCATGGTTGTAGGGATAAATAAACCCAAACATGATATAATGAGTGCCATATGTTGAATTCATGTATTTTGAGTGGCAAAAGTGACTTTAGAAGTTTGTTATAAGAAAGCAAACAAAGCATGTAGGGAGGGCAGGGGAAAAGGAAGAATGAAAATGAAGATGCATCATTGCATCATGTATAGGTTCAAATTCTCAATGTTGATTGTGATCATAATGCATATATAACATGGACCAATAAAATCAAATTTTTTTTAAAAAAGAGGATCAGGCTTTTGAAAATGATACTGACTTCAAATAAGAATGATAGTATAGTAGAAATATTATATTACGTAAACTATTTAGGATACCTGGCTGGAGGCTAAGGAGCAGAAGTGAGACAGTAGAGACCTATGTGGGATTGTGAGCCTCAGCCAGTGTACAGGGATATTTAAAATGAGGAAATTAAAAGGAATGGGAAAGAAAAACTCAAATTGTGGTTTAACAAGTTGTTGAAGAACACAAGCATTACTGCTAATATTATATGGTTTTCAAAATAGAGGCAGATAAAATAATATGAAAAACAATATCACAATAAACATACAAAAAAGAGATACGCCTTAAAATGTACAATGTCACATATGGTAAGACTACAAGTAAAAATATTAAATGCCTAATTATAGCCATGCTATAATTACAGATGAAAAGAAATGGAATTAATTCTTTTTACTCACATAAGATTATAAACTTACTGTCCTCTAAAATGGGAGTGACCTGACCAGAGTTCCTACATTGTGCATTGAGATTTAATCATCTGAGGCAATCAGTCACCAACAGGTAATAACATTAATGTGTATAGCTCAACTTCTCTATTTTTAAATTTTTAATTCAAATATTTATTGGTACATTATGAATACACATCATCATGGCATTCAGTATTGAGAGTTTGTATCAGAATACAACATGACTTGATTCTCATTTTATCCCCTTCCCCTCCACCCTGCAACCTTCCACCCCCTATACACATAAGCTTTGTTTCCTTTTTTCTTTATTACTATCACATTCTTTCCCCCCTCATTATTTACCCCTACACCCTCTTTCCTTTTAAATATTTTCTATTTCACAATATCAACTATATATACTAGAACTCATTTACATCTTCATTTTTTCATACCAGATAAAACATATGATATTGTGGATTAGTTTGTTTCTCTACATAACTGAAAAGTCTTAAAAGCATAAACTGTTGTAGTAATAACAAAGTCAGTAATTCAGGAATATGTATTTCCTCTATTATAAACATAAACCACCATTCCTCCAATAACATGAATAGAAAATGATTCATGTGGCAATTGTCAAAACTAAAACCTATTAAATTTTGGATGGTATTAGAGATTAAAAAAACTGGTTTATGATGAAATCTATTTACTAGTGTGCAGAGAATTATGAATGATGATCTGCATCGTCTATCATATTCTTCACTTGTTGTATGACCTTTCATTCTTTGTGCACCATTAATCTAAAACTGCAGGACATAGCACCTCATCCTTAAGACTCTTCTGTTCTACAACTGACTGCCGTCACCATTGGTACTTAGGTCATTCTTGTTGCCAGTTCACTTGAGATCAAAAGGATGTGAAACACATGATTCTCTGAGCCATCAGTCCACATAGCTTGTCATCATGCAGTCATCTAACCTGCCTGTGGCTCCTTTTTAGGAAGGGTACAGCAGAAACTGCTATTGCTCTCTACAACTGAGCTCAGAAGTCCTACAGTTACTTCGTCAAAAATATGACACTAAACCAAGATTAAAGAATGGGCCAATTTACTTATCCTGATTTGTGAAGCAACATATGTATATAATATTTGGGGAAATTATTGGTAGCTATGCTTGACAATGGCAGTCTGAAATCTTGTTATGATTTATACATGTTCACTTGAAAAATTCATATTTTCTCCCCCCCAGAGTCTACTTTAATTTCTATAATGACTGAAAATCTGTATATATTTTATCCTGCTCTCCATGGTGTTCCTGTTCTCACCACCTGTCTGGTTTGGAAATGACCTCCTAATTTTCCGTTAAATCTGAGCACAGTGTTTTTCTCCGACACTGCCTAAAACTTTGAGTTTAGTTATACTACATAGATAAGTATTTCTACTCCGACTTCATCAGTGCCTCAGAGTAATGGTAAGGGCTACAAGCGTGTATTACTTTTGTAGATACATATGTGTATCTACATATTAGATAGGTTTTGATTAGATTAGATTAGATTTTGTAGATACATATGTGTATCTACAATATATATTACTTTTTTACTTTTAAAGATCTTTACAACACTCTCATGTTGGGTTAGGGGCAGAAAATGCCATCAGAGGGATAAACGAAGACACAAGAGACAGGGGATATCTTTGTTGGGGGCCTTCACTGAGGTGGAGTGAGAAGTGACTCAGACTTCCATGTTTGTTGAGGAAAAGTAAAGCATAGAGTTTAGCTGAGGACAGATGTTTGTTTTAGGCAGGTGAGCAAGGCATGGTGACAGTTTGACTGAATGATTAACTGTTATCTGTCCCCTTGAGAGAACTCCCAAGAGTCCATTTCCCTGGACTCCTCCAACTGGGAAAACATGTCATCCTCAGGACATTTTGGGTGCTAGGGTCAACAATTTTCTGCCTCCTGAATCAACTCAAGCAGACACGATGGCTGGGTGTCCCAAGAAGCTCCATATTCCCTCTTATTTTCGTATTTATGTGCAGTCAGGAGAAATATCACTTCACCTTCATGAGCATTTTTTTTGTGTTGAAGATAATATGCTCTTATGGTTTTCCTTATTTTATCTTCTCTGCAAATTGTTTATACTCTTTTTGAGCCAACATACTCTGCAGAAAAAGCTATCAAGATCTAAAAGCAATCTATTTGTTTTTTGCTCAGCCACATGCTTTCTCTTAAGTAAAAGTTACAGAAGAGAAAGAAACTATAACCTGAAAGTAGGGTAAACTCATGAAATATTTTACTGAACATACACACATAACATTTTAAATGTTTTTTTTTTCTTATCACACTCCACTAATTTTTACTTGCAAGAAATACAAAGAAGACAAAATAGAGTGTGATGAAAAAAAAAAGTATGACTTATCAATACCTAATGTCCAATGGAGACACATTTTTTCAAGGAATTGTACTATAAATATATCAAATGACTCTTTTGCATTCAATTTCTATTATATTTTGTATCTTGTGGAGTATTAACACTCTGCAAATTCAAAATACTAGGTAAGTTCAGTTGTAATACCTTTCTGAGCAAAAGAAGAAGAAATGCACACATGTATTACAAATATCAAAGTTAAACAGGAAATTAAATATTTAAATTAATCATCTGCTTCAGAGAACACTGAGATCCAAAATAGCAAAATGACAAAGCTAAGCTTCAAGTATCCACCCAGGGGTTATGCCTTTGCATATCCTGACTTCTGTTATGACTCAAAGCAGTTTATTGGAATTATATTAATAACATTTAAATTAAACATAAGAAGGAATTATTAGTTCTGGAATTATTTTTAAATAGAATATTATTATTTGGAATTATTAATAAAATTAATAGAGTAACAAAGTAGCTTTAAATGCCATTTTATTATTCAATATTATGCTTATATATGTTTGTATCTTGAAATTTTAAGAAGAGTTTTAGAAATAAAATGCTTCATATTTTCATATCTTTCTATGGCACAATGCTTTACACTACTGCATTATACATATGCAATTTTATAACTAGTTTCCCTTAAGATACATATGCAAATGATATGACTGCTAATCAAATCCTACTCCATGCTTTATTTCTTGTTGCATCACGATTTAAACCAAAACATAATTTCATTTTATATACCAGCAAAATTGTCATTCTGGCAAATAGCATTCATAATATATGCTAAGACCGTATAAAATGAGTTATTATTGAACTAAGTGTGCTCTATGAAATGGCTTAGCAAAACACTAGCTCGCATGCCATATTCTTGTCCTGCTTAACAATTGCAATAAAATAGAAATGACAGGGCTGTAAAGAACACTGTAGAAGTAGAAACAGAAATTATTGTACATTACTTTACCATTTGATATAAAGCACTCTAGCTTGCTGACAGTAACTTTAATGAATATCATACTAGAGATATCAAAATTATTTTTCTATTTACTGAAAATAAGATAATGAAGTACACTTATTATATGGTGTTTAAATTCTCTTTTACTTTTGAAATGCCCTTATTTTAACTAAAAGGACATTTAATCCTTTTCTAAAAGGAAACTGAATGCTAGCTTATCTTATAAAATTAATCAGAAATGATAGACATAGGAAATGCAGAAAATCCAAATGTCTTTGAAATTTTGGTTTTGAAGGACAAATTAAGTTAAACTAAGAAGACATCAACTAGTAATGACACTCAGATATTGATGTAAAACTTGGTCATTGACTCACTGGATGAACAATGAGCTTCTATGTTCATTTATATGCACAAAATGAGCAGGATATGTACTTGTATTTAAAAACTCAAGGAATCATATAATTAGTGCTGCATATTTCCTAAAATGTCATGGAAAAATCTGAATGCATCTTTCATTATTTAGGATTTGTTCAATTAAACATGTAAGGGATTCTAGGCTTAGTATAGTGGGGATAATTTTTATTTAGGATCACAGGGAAAGAGTATACATTTTTTACAAGAAAGAATCTAAGAAATTTTAAAAACCTAAAAGTAGGGCAGGAATTAAGAACAAAATTTCAAATAATAACTGGCTAATCTCAGATATATTTATCTGTTTGTGTGGGTTTTATTATTTTCATATTTGTTTCTTACATGATAGAAATCTTGCCAAAGGTAGGTTTATATTCTCTACCATAAGCTTTCTCTAATTTGAAATATTAGAATCCAGGGTAAAGTTTCTAGTTACATTAGCCTGAGTTTGAGCTCTACACATGGCCAGGGTGTAGGTGGATAATGAAAGAATGCAGACATTCTTCTGCAGGGAGAAGTATTTGAAGTAGTGAAAGTTTTATGTTAAGGGCCTGTTCTGAAAAGAAGTGATAAGCAGACAAAATAATTGTTGCTTTGAATGTATTGTTGATATTCCACATGGAATTTAGAACAACTATCTATAGGTCTCAGTTGAGGTTAATTGACTTAGCCAAAATTAGTTACTGAATACTAAGGATGCTCTAGAAACTGTGCTACATACCTGAGATTCCATAGTGGAAAAATCACTTCTGTTTTCTTACCTAGTGGTCATCCCAGTATGGATAAAAACAAACTCCAGGCGAAAAACAAGCACAGACACTGCCTTCTCACATGTTTCATGAGGGAAATAAGAAGAGATCAATGCATAAAAACATGAACAGTTGTGGGAAACACTACCTAGAAGCAAGTATGGATGCTGCAGCATTTTAGGGAACATGAAATATGTGGTTAAAGATTACAACAGATCTTCAGGGCAAAAGTCAGCAGAATCAATAGGAGGTTATTCTCAGGAGACATTTGCTCTCGTCATTGTCTTCCTCCTGCCCTCCATTAAGCTTTCTACCTATTCATTTTGCTTAAATTAGGGTAACATACATTAAATGGCAGGTCATCTCTCTGGCCCTATTTCTCTGATCGATAATACTACTATACAACATGTTGCAATTGCTATTCTTCTTCTTTGTTCTCATGTCTTTGAGTTTCAAATAAATAACCAGAGCAGTCTCAGTTGGTTTGTTTCCCCAAGGCTCTCCTAAACCCTAGAGCCAGCCACCTCTGAATTCCCCATTATTGATTTAAATCTCATCTCCAAGTAATCTTTCTCATCCTCTTCGTAGTCAGAGTTGCTCACTGCAATAGACAAAGAGTGGCTATTTTAAACGGTAGAGCTATTGAAAAACTTTCCAAGGATCTTGTTCTAATTTCAGGGCAAAAGGCCAACACAGCACATGCTGTCTCATTTGTGAAAGACTATCTGTAACTGGTGAAAAGCGGGGTAGTCCTAGTTAAGTTTGGAGAAGCAATTAGATCCATCATGAACTCAAAGGCCTGGAGTATGAATTTTATTTTAAGTGCAATGAGAAGTCTTTGAAGCATTTCAGACTGAAGCGCAGAAAGATCTCATTTATATTTTAGACTGATTTGCTCTTTCTGCTCTGTGAGAATGACTTGGGAGGAAGATGAAAGTAATTTTATTTGGGGATGTACTAGATGTGGATACCAAAAGCAATGAAGAATCTAGGCTAACTCCTCATTGGGGGCTTGAGTAATTAGACGATTATAACTAAAATGGAGACTTGTATATTAAAAAAATAACTGCATCAGAAAGAAATTCAGACAATATTGAAGTGACAGAAACATACACAAACAAATCAGATAATTGTACACATATTTCAGGATGTTATAGTAATAATATAAGCTGTTTTTAGAGAAGTGTGTCATCATCTTGTGCTGGTTTCATGGCATTCATTCAGAGTCCTATGGGTCTACACTGATTTTTTCCTATAAGGTTTGCCATAAGTTGTACATAAATCATTTTCCTTAAAAAGCTATCTGTATAATATACAAGATTAGAGGATTTATTTGTTCCTATGGTTCAAATGCACTAATACCTGAATTTTCTCTAATTACATGTGTTTAGGTATGGATGTACATATATGTATGTGTACATATGTGTATGTATGAATATATCTCTTCCACCTGTGGTTTAAAACAATTATTAATGTAAGTTATCTTCATGTCTTTTTTGCAGAAATAGAGAATTTGCATGAATAATATTTGAAATGATTTGTTTTCACTTTCCTTCCAAAATAGGAATGCACAGGGTGACTCTCATTATGGTTTTATTGTCAGAAAAATATCTTAGGACTTCATTTGCTTTTGTGGTAGCTGAAACAAAATATCTGAAATGGATACTTCATAAAATGGCTTTATTTAACCCAGTTCTGGAGATTCAGAAGCAAGACATAGGTATCTCTGTTTTTCTTGAGTTCCTCCTGGTGATTGGTAACATAGCTAATGTACCATGTGTGGAAGAGAGACCTAACATGGAGAGAAAAGAAGAAAGATGCAAGGAGGGACCACATTCCTTTTATAACAACTCATTCTCACAAGAGTTCATCCACTGCTAGAAAACCTGATCCTCTTCCAGAAAGCATCATTCATCCATTCATGAAATGAAAACTCCCCCAACCTTACATACCTTTGATATTTCTTCCCTTCCATAGACTTCAACTCTTAAGTTTTTCCACTTCACATCAGCACACTGGGAACCAAGTTCCCAGCACAGGAAACTCTGAGACACAAATCTGATCCATTTCATAGAACTGATCATGGATAAGAAATAATACTGGAGCTGTCTCCCTGTAATTTGCTTGATTTTGGACATTAAACAAAATTCTTGTCTATTGTCATGTATCCTTTCTCCAGAAAAAGATAAAAGAAATTCCAGATTTTATTAATCTCAATAGATTGCTGCAGAGGAACCTCTTTAACATCCCATCACATTACTGTTCATTAAAAAGGATTTGCCCATATAACTTTTGACATTTATGTGCTATCTCTAGGTTTACGAATTCATTGATCACAGCAGCATATTCAACTGTCATAACTCTGACTTGCACAGAGAGCTCACGGTGTTTTTCACTAGCATATTCCTTCTGATTTTTCAGTGGAGTGGCTTTGCAACTTGACCAGGATGAATGTATTCGGTGTTGGGAACCACAAGTTTTGGAATCACAAGGTCAAAACTGACCAGGCCTTCCTGCCTACAGAGGGACTTTGGACTTAACTTTTGTCTTCATCTCTGGTAACAACAGGGACTCAATGATCCCACATGGTGTGATGCTTCAGGGCAGAACTACACGGGATCTGTCTCACTTCTCAAGGACTGTTGCTGACATCTGCTTTGCCCTGCAGGGTCCTCATTGGCATAACTTCTCTAGGACTATTGTTGGTGTGTCCCTGCCTTTCTGAGTTTTTTGAAATATAGATAATGAAAGGTGTGACAGGCTGGGGTCCAGAGTCCTTGCCACCCAAAATAACATAGATCAGGCCCAACCTCAGTTTCTCTATGTCTCATTTCTGCCTAATTATTAATTATTTTGTTGAGTGCCATAAACTCACAAGAGATTAGAACTTAATACAAAAGTTCTAGTTTTGTTCCCTTCCCCTGTTTACCACAATTCAGCCAATGAATTATGTTGCCTTTTTATGTTAAACATACAATAATCCTTGGTTCTCCAAGCCAACAATCCTTTCTTTCATCATTATATTTTTACAAGTCTATGTTATGTAAAATAAGTCCTTTCATCACCTCCCAAATGATACAAGAGATAGGTGATAGACATTACAAGGTTTCTCTCTATTAAAGAAATTTCCTTTCATCAATTTTATGCTTTGTATATCTTCCCTGCTCTCAAGGTGTAGCACAACTCCTAAAAATATTATTCAAATTCTAAAACTTATTTTTTTCTATATTACTTCTCTCTTCTCAGTTTCTCTTCAGTTAGTTTATGCAAGGTTTGATGTATTGTTTTGAACTGGTTCCCCAGAAGGGACATAAATGTGAATCTTGAGGCAGTGAAGCAGATAAATGTCATTTTTAAGGCAAAACATGATCTTCACAGAAGAAAAAAAGAACATGACTTGTAGCAGGATCCATTTCATTCAGAGAACTTTGCAAATACAAATTTCTAGATTGTATGTACCTGTGTCAGAGTTCTCTATTAGATTAATCATTTTTATGGATGCAATAACATTAAATCTTTATTGAAAGAGGAAAACTTTCTAAACTTATAAGTATGAAATACACATGAAAGTATAAACATTACAGCTAATTTACTAAATGTATTTCATTTCAAAAGGAAAATAAAGAAAAAAGATAATCACCTTATTAAAGAATGTTTTTCATAGTGGCAATATCTTCATTATTAACAGATTCCAATGTCTGGAGAACAATGACTTTCACATAATGAATTTAAATAGTCAAGTGAAATTGCATAGAAAATTCATCTTGCATGAGTGTGAGTGAAAGAAATAGAAGTGAGAAGTGTTTGCCTAATATGTGCCTAATATGTGACATTATGGTGACATTTAAATAGCTATTTTAGTCTCTGTTTCTTTGTTTACAGAACAAAAAATATCAATTAAAAATAAAATCAAAATGTTTTGTCATGAATATTAGAAATTAAATATATATATAGATATGTATATATACACCAATATATGGTACATAGTAGGTTCTTAAGGGTTTCTCGAATGGATAAAAAGCATTCAATACAAGATAATTTTATTTATGATAATTATAAATAACATTGTGTCTACATCAAGCAATATATTTAAAAAATAAGCACTATATTATCTAGATTGTATTGGAGTGGAGAATATAAAAATAAGAAACAAATCTATATTTTTGTGCCAAAGTTTACTATCCAGAGTAGTAATCAGCTCACCAATTTTATCCACAGCCTCTTTTCAAAGAGTTCACTAGATTATGAGCCTCAAACCCATGTGTGTGAAATCCAAGGACACATTAAAAGGGAGGACTCTGTTACTTCCTTTGGCAAAATGGCATGATAGGATGGGTTGTCAACTTGAATGGCTTTGGAGTGGTGCAAGGAACTAATAATACTTCTAGGCATGTGGGGATGCGTCACAGTCTGGGCCTCAGAGTGTTTCTGGGCTCACCTGCTCCTTTGGAGCTCTCTTCCTCTCCTCTCTTCCTGGATTTCATGAACTAAATAATTCCTCTCCTGATGTTCTCTGGTAATGTTCACGTGACAGTGACCAAGGGCTGAACCCTTTAAAACCATGAAGAAAATGAACTGTGACACGATTACGTGACGTAAGTTCTAAGTGTCCACGTTCCTTTCCAGCAATAGAAACACAGACCAATAGTGGTGACCTCCCCGAAACAGATGTCCAACCAGTCAAAAAAGTCATCTTCAGAACCAGAATGGGTTTCATTTTCATAAAATAATGTTCTTTTCATAAAATACTGTTTTGGCTATTCTAACATTCATATGAGAAATTAATTTTCAGTGTAACAGTATTGGGGAGTACTTTAAGTAATGATTAGGTCAGGAGAGCTCTGTTCTTATGAGTGGGTTATTTTAAAAATAAATAAATAAATAAAAAGGCTGAAGGTTAATTCTTCCATTCTATTCTCCCTCAGCATGAGAAGGTGCCAGATTTCTCTGCAAAGAGGATCCTTCAAAGTGTCATCATGGAGGCAAAAACTGGCCATCAGCAGACACTAAAACTTGAATTTGGCCTTTCTGTCCTCTACAACTGTGAGAAATTTTATTCATTGCACATTAGCTGGATTCATTTATTTTGATATCACAGGATAAATGAATTAAAGCATAAAGTTAGCATTTTAAGATCTATTTAATCAATACATTATATCATTTTTGTTTGCCTACTCTCTTAATTTCAATCAAGACTAAGATTCTTTTATACAATATAATTTAATATGCATTTTGGTGACAATTTGTTCTTAATGATTGTTAACATTTCTTAACATAATATAGATTTCAAAACATTAAATTTATCTGATATATATTTTATTATGTAATAGCACACTAAAGATGTCTACGTGAAAGCAAATATGTGCATCAGTTTTCCATGTTGAAATAAAAATTTTTCTCAAGTATCAAAAAAAAAAAAAAGAAAAACTTCACAAAGCCTCAGGATATGAAATATAAACACTCTATATTTTAAAATAAGTATTTATTAAGGAGAAAAATATCATACACAAAGTAAGAATGTTTTCTTTTATGATTTTAGTGAAAGAACTAGAAGTTCTTAAATGATAAGACGGGGATGATCCCTTCCATGTAAACAACCTAACCCTCAAAAACACTTATTTTTATTACTATTTTAAGTTATTTTCTTAAAGCTTTGTACACTTAATGACAATGTGGGTGTGAAATATTTACTAATGAATTATCAACTTACCAGCAATGTCCCTAGACTGTAAAGACTCCCCGGGTCTTGCTATATCTTGCCATTCTGTATCTCTCTATCTCTTTAACTTAAATATAATCCAAATTTTATTTTAATTATTCTATGATTTAAAAAAAATCACTAGAGAGTTTTAGAGCAGTTGTTGGCTTACTAAATATTAAAAAGTAAATGCCAAACCTTTAAATTATAATTTGTATTTCTTTTTTGTTACCCAAATCTATGATTTTTGAAAGTTTTGTACTGTATTATATTTATTATTAAAATGTCATATAGAATATATCGCTGTTTTAACTTCCATCTTCTCCATCTATTCGTTCTAGTTCTGAATGTGTCCAAGCTCCAACCTCCCAAAATGACACTACTCAATTATGAATTCTTTATGCTCTCTTTATAGCTTTATCTTTTCTAGGAAATAATACTATGTATTTGTATTATATTCTGTGTAAATTTTTTAAGGTAGCTTTTTAAACTCAAGAATATATGGTTTACATTTATCTATGTCTTTTCTGAAATGGGGGCTCATTATGGTTTTTTTATTAATATTCTAAAGGTGTAGTAATTTTATTTTAATCTCCCTCTATTTAAATACATCCTGATTGCTTCCAATTTTGACAATAACAAACAAAGTTTCATGTGCATTTGTGTTTGGGTTTTTATATTTGTTTTCTATTCATTTGCATACCTTGATTTTTTTTTAATCATAATATGAGTGCATTTACTTATGTAAGAAAATGCAAACTGTCTTTTAAAGTGACTTCACCATTTTGCATTCTTCACAGCAATGGAGTTTATGTGCTTCATATTTTCACTAGCATTTGAGGTCAGAGTTTTGAATTTATGTAATCTCACTAGTATATATAATGTTATTTTAATGTGCAATTTTCATTGACATACAGTATGTAAACATCTCTCTTAAATCTGTCAGTCTTCTGCATATATTCTTCAATGTGGCATTTATTCAGATATTTTGGCTACTTTTTAATATGCCTGTTAGTTTTCTTATTGCTGAATTTTGTAACATTTGAGTGTAAGTCATTCATGGGACATGTTTTGCAATATATTCGCCCTCTTTGATTCTTCTTTTCATTCTCTTAACAAGGTTTTTTTATAAAGAAGAATTTTTAATTTTAATGGTCAGTTATTATATCTATATAGATATATAGATATATAGATATGTGTGTATGTCTGTGTGTGCGTACAATGATGTTATGTATGCGAGTCTATGTGTGTGTAGTTAGTATGCTTCATTTTTGGTTTTTTGTGTAAGCCAAACATATTGAATGCCTTTCCTATGAGTTTGCTTTTATTTTTGATTTCTTCATCATTCATGTCTAAACTAGTATGTCATTCATTTGTTATAGCAGTCATAACATAAATATTTTTAAAACATTAATTCATTATTTTGATGAAAATATTTAGATGTTATATCAATGTAAATACATACCTAAAGACTATCTTGTGGTGTTCTACAAACTGCATATATTTCTATAAAATATATTAGAAGTTTAGAATGGAACTTTTTGGCTTGTAGGTATGATTAACAAAATAATGCTAATATTTTCCAAATTAGTGGTAACAATTTACATTCTACATGGCTGTTTTGAGTCATTATGGTTTGAATACAATTGTATTTTGACATTTTTAAAATGTTCTTTTTCTTGAGTTGTAGTGAAATTCTGTAATGTTTTCTTTCTCGTATACAAATAAAAATCGCATATACTTTTTATTCTGTAAATATTCTTTTCATTTGTATTTAAACTGAGTTGAATTTTATGTACCTATTTACATGTAGAGTTTTATATATTTTAAATATTAATACTTTAAAAAATCTTTATTGGTACATTATGAATACACATCATCATGGCATTCAATATTGAGAGTTTATACCAGAATATGATCTGACTTCATTCTCATTTTGTCTCCTTTCCCCCTGTCCTGCAACCCCACCCCCTCTATACATAATCTTTGTTTCCTTTTTTCTTTATTACTGTCACATTCTTTTTTCCCTTGTTATTTACCCCTATACCCTCTTTCCTTTTAAATATTTTTAATTTCACAATATCAATTATACATACTACAAATCATTTACAACTTCGTTTTCCCATACCAGGGAAAAGATGATATTTACACATCTGTGACCTATTTATTTCACCTCTGAGGATGTCCTCAAGCTATGATCATTTGAGTATGAATGACTCAATCTTATCATTTTTAATGGTAAAGTAATACTCTGTTCTATAAAAGAACCACATCTTCTTTATCCAGTCTCCAGTTGATGCAAATATTAGTACTTTTAATACTAGTACTTCTATGATCATTAAATATGGAAATGAAAAGTTGTATATGTATACTTTCAAATTTGTGTCAGAAATCTGGTGTTAACATGTATCCCTATACAAAAAGGACATACTCTGTTTCATTGATAATAAAAATCTACATCCACTGAGTACTTTTATTCCTTAAAATTGTCAATAACTTCAAATTTTTTCACTTATCTAATTCTTGCCTCCTGTCAAGAGGTCTACAGGTTTTCTTAACACTTTTATAGTAACTTAAATTAATTAACATTTAGTATGTAAGTTTAGTTATTTTTCTTATTATGTAGGTATTGTACATGTCTAATGGCTTTGAGAATTTGTTTTTTAAACCACAGGAATAGTAATATGTAATAAAGCATATTTTTGGTCAGCTTGGTGGCATCCAGTATTGGTTATTTATTCCCCTCAATATTACTGTTAAAGAGAATCTCCTGACATAAACTGATAGTGAATAACATATTTTTAACTATGTTTGAATCATCTGTTAAATGTATTTTGCTTTACTTTGTGACTTCTTGCTCTTTTGCTAGGTGTTAGCTTGGAGTTTTTTGTTTGTTTTGTTTTGTTTTTTGAGATAGGGTCTTGCTTTGTGGTTCAGACTGGCTCTGAACTCACTGGGTAGCCCACGCCATCCTCAAACTCATGGCAATTCTCCTGCCTGTGCCTCATGAGTGCTGAGATTAAAGGTGTGAGCCACCATGACCAGAATTGTAGTATGTGGTACAAGTGATGAAATTTGGGACCTTATGCTTGTCAGGCAGATGATGGAACCACTGAGCTAAATCTCCAGTCCAAGCCTTGGGTTTGAACAGAGAAAACTTACATATGACAAGAAAAAGATAGTCTAAGTGACAAACCCGACTATCTCAAAATCTTTCCCTTAATCTGATTTAGCCATGAAAATTTTTCTAAAGGATAGCTCAGACCTAGGGGTCTCTCTATTACTTGACACAACCGCAAAGCCAAAAACTTCTACATGAAGCAAGTAATTTTTGCTTTTGTATTTTTCTTATCAATTGATTACCTTTCATCAGATTGTACACAATCCTACAAAAACGTATGGAAAAATGTATAGAGGTGGTCATTACGACTGTCATTGTTTTTAATTAGAAAATATTGGGTTATTACAACGGCATTATTATTCTTAAATTCTCCCTTTTCATCTTTGTAATGAATTAGTAAATAGAATTAGCTTAGAAAAACCTGTGAGAATGACGGCTTCCATGACATACGAACCTTCATTCTGCTGGACGTCTAAGTGAAATCTGAGGAGACTTCACCGCTGTCTTTCTGTATTATGACATGGTATTTTATATCTTATTTTTAACATACATAATTAAAGAATAAGGAGTGGAGGCATGGCTTAATGAACTTCTTAAGATCGCTCCGAAACTAAATGTATCATCAAGTGACTACAGATCTGAAGAATAGCAAGAGATTACCTAAAATAGGAACAAAGAGAAGCGTCCATTCTGGATATTGGAATACAGAGGAAACGGGCCGATTCTCTCATTTGATATGACCTTATAAAATGTCCAATTGGATATATTAATATAAGAGAAGTTTAAAAGTGAGATGATTTCTTCTATACTTTTTATTGTAAAGAAAAAAATTTCCATTTCTCATAGAATTTGTGGTAAATATCAGCTCTTAACAGTGCGGTGTCTAACAGCGATTACTATCCGGTCTGCAAATACTCCATAAATTTCTGTCTTCATACATGAGGGCAGTAAGAGCTTGAATTGTATAATATGAAATAGTAAGTACTATACAACCTACAATTAAACTAGAGAGCAACTAACATTTTTACAATTGTTCCTGAAATATTAGAAAGAAAAATGTAAGATATTTGAATGGTACACTTTTACCTTCCTTAGGCTAATGTTTTGTGTGAAGCAAGGAAAATATTTTTTTGAATATTTTTTGAATATTTCAGAAAAACTAAAACACTATATAATAATTTACATAATACCCTGAAAATTAAGTTAACTGGTGGGTAATAGAAATACTTCTATTCTTATAAAACTAAAGCTTTCTTGTATAAAACCTATAACCCTCAGCTATACGCTCAACAAAGTTTCAAGATTATTTTATGAATTAAAATAATGTTTTCAAAAGTAACAAGGTACTGTATTTTTTGAAATTATTATTATTTTACCAATATGGAGCCAACACATATGTGAAAATGTATTCATCCTCATTAAATATTTTGAAATGTTAAAAATTACTCATTACTTGGTGAAATAAAGGTGTATTTTAAAACTTCTATTTTGTCTCTAAATTTTCTGTTAAGCATCCATGAGTTTAATCTAAGATTTTTAAGGAGATTCTGAATAATTTACAATGCATCTCCTACTGGCAACAAAACTCTAATTTTGTTTCAAGTACTAAAACCATCTTTGCTTGTAAATAATCATAGAAAAATGTAATCATTTTGGAAATATTTTTTATTCCAATCTTTTTCATTCAAGTCAAAAGAAAATATATCTTTGTAATATAGAAGAAGTGTACATAGCATAGATGGAGATTAACTACAGTAATTCAATTTATTTATTTAATCACAGAAATCAGTCAAAAAGAATTGCAAAATCAGTAGGAGAGAGTTTAATAGTGAGAATGTGGAATAAGACATATATAGATCAAAACTTCTGGTAGTGAAAATTACAGTTATGTAGCATGTGGCAAATAGCTAGAGCTCTTTACTGAAAATAATTAAGTACTTAGGCCATGCTGAGTCTTACTAACATTGCACTTCCATTAAAAATGTTTAAAATGAACTTTCTGTGTTAAGAAATTCCTTTAATAATAGTTGCGATCTCCAATGTAATACTTTCTAATTGAAACAAAACCTAATTGCTCCACAAATGAATATATATTTTACAATATTATTTTGATCATTTAGATAGTTTATTACATTATATAAAACACATTTTCCCCATTAAAAAATTTCACAATAAATACTAACAGTGAGCCTCATTTGATTATGATATAGGAAGGTGATATAGTTTTGAATATACTTTCATGAGAGGTTTACTCTTCAGTTATTTGGAAAAAATTACAATGTAGTTAAATTATTTGAGAATTTATTTAAGTAAATAGAGTATCTGAACAATTTTGGAGTTGCACAGTATACAAATGTCATGTCTTATGACGTAAGTATGTATGAAAAGATTTCTGCTGCAACCATTTTTTAAATTTTTCCAAACATTTTCTTTGTCCTATACTTACTATCATGTATCACAAATATTTAAGTAATTTTTAACTTATTAAATTATATATCTGAGTACCAGATAAATATATTCTGTATGTTTTATTTCAGAAGAGATTAAATAAATACTATATTTTGAAAAATTGAGTCAGGAAACATTGCTATGGCTTTAAAACTTTGAAAATTAACAAAAAGTTTTAGACTATTAAAAAAGTCAACCTAAAGTTTCCACCCAGTTTCCATGGCAACATTTGCTGTTTTGCCTAGTGTGAAGAGAAAATACAGAGGAGAAAAGATAAACACTTTTGTTACATAGAAATTATGCATTTTTATAAGAGATATAAATCTATCATATAAATGATGACAACATGCTTCCTTACTAATAACAGAGTGACTGATAACTACTTAACTGTTAAACACATACAATGCCTCTTAGCAAATTCAATTATTTTCCAAGCAGCCCCTTGGTTTACAAAAAGTCCATGAAGTGCTATAGTACAACTGAATGAGGAAAAAAAACAAGAGGAAAGAATGCTATGTGTTTCAGGTAGAATTTCAGTTATGGTTAAACTAATTTCTTTCTACAGTATGAGAAACTCCAATTCATATGTTCAGAAGAGTCTCATTCTGGGAATAGATTTATGATGACTAAATTACATTAGAATGTTTTAACACAGAAAACAATATTTTTCATCTTTATGACCAAAGCTGTACAAGTTTGAAACAATAGTGCGTGATTTACTCATCTAAAACAAGTTTCAGTGAAACTTAAAATCTGATTTCACTATCACATTTACTTGACCAAGAGGAAGAATTCACTGAAGCTAATGCGTTAGTTAATACTTTACTATACATATACTATACCATACTATGTTAGTTAATACATTACTAAAGTCATATTCTACAAACATGGACATCCCATACTTTCTTTACAACATAACTAAGCAATATTAGATTGGAGAGCCCGCCTTTCTCTGTAATAGTAGCAAAGCGCAGAAGAAAGCATTTTTCTGTGAACATACGCCAGTTCTGCTGAAACAAATGCCATTAACTCGGGGAAACTAGCAAACTATTGAAAAGTGTCACTCCATTAAAAAATGTGAATTTACAAAGTACTTAACACTTGATTTTCAATATTCTCAAAGCTTCATACAGATGACACTTTATCATTTGCCTCTTACTGATGTATTTTCTAACATGACACAACTTCTCAATCATCATGATTGTGATTTCTTTTGTGGAGAAAGCACTCTTACCTCACAGTAACACTTAGAAAAATCTTTTCCATTTGTCAAATGATTACTTTGATTTCAGAAACATCCTAGAATCCGACAACATCACTCACATACAGCAGATGGTACCCCTACTTATCCACACAATGTAAATTATTTCCTTAAAATTTTGTTACAAATGATGATAAGTACATTGTTACATTGATTCCTGAAATTCGTAAGTGCATTATAAAGTTCTTCATAAATAACCTTAAAACTTATGTTTGCCAAAAACAAATTTTCATTTTTCCAAACCAAGATTAAAAATATATATCCCATCGGTTATTCCAAACTTTCCTTTTCCCTTTAAAGTTATAACTTTATGGTCTTTCAGAAGAATGGTCAAAGTGTATATTCCAAGAAGTTTATTTATTTTTCAGGCTAGTATTCTTTTAACCTAAGCCTTAATTAGCTACCCTGTGATTATTCAAAACTTTTCACTCCTTTTATTGTTACTTTCTATTTTAACTTGTTATACAAGCATTCTAGGTGTTCGTAATGATCCATCTGTTTTTTTTTATTCTGAAAATATTTTCTGTTTAAAAATTTCTTTATTCCTCTAAAATATACATGCACTCTCTCACATATGTATCCATTATATTCTGTTTATTACCAACAACTCCAACAATCTTATCATTTGTTAGTCAGGCCTCTGCCTATACCACTTCCTATAGTCACGTATGACACATGCAAGGCCATGAATATTCAGTGGAATACTATTAAATCATTGAAATCATTAAATGATTGAAACTGATATGTTCATGCTAGTATTCTTTAAATACCCTCATTTTAAGGCATTATTGTGAATAACTTTCCATTGGTATGTTGTAGCTTCAAACATCTCATGAAAATTCTGTAGTTTGAGCCCTTGTTCTACTCCAGTCTTACTCATCCATTCAGTACTCTCCTCGAAGAGTGAGTGCTCTGTCTTCACATTTCCAAGTGCACTCTAGGTTTATTTCACAAGTATTCCAGCAACTTTTGATATAGCAAAAGGATAAAACAATCAATTTCTATCTTCAGTTTAAAGCACTAGTTAGGATTTTTCATTGTAGAAATAAAGGAAGCAGTAGATCTATATATGCTGCATAAAGAGAAATAAGACAATTTGACAAACATCTACCAACTAATTGAAAAAAATTACACTTTTAGTTTCTCATATTAGAGAAGCAATATATTTACCCATGGGTGTTATTTCACTTATGAGTACATCCACAAGGTACATCCATTAGAATATAAATGACTCAAATTTATCATTCTTTGGGGCTGAGTAATAATCTATTTTATATATTAAAAAATTCTTTATTCAGTCTCCATTTGATGGGCATTTGGGCCTTTTCCCAGGGTTTAGCTATTATAAACTGAGATGCTCTAAATGTGGGTACACATATGTTGCTGGGTTATAATTCTTTTAATTTTTTCATGTATATACTTAGTAGGGGAATAGCAAAGCCATGTGTGACCTTAAGTCTTAGTTTTTAAGGAAATCTCAATAGTGGTTGCACCAGTTAACATTCCCACTAACAGTGAAGGGTTCCTTTCTCTCTATACCCACCAGCATTTATTTTTGGTTGATTTTGTGATAACACCCACTCTGTGTGGTGAGATGAAATTTCAGTGTTGTTTTCATCTGCATCTCTTGAATTATCAGAGACATTGAACTTTTTTTTCATATATACCTTTGTTGCCTTTACTCCTTCATCTGAAAAGTATTTGTGCATTTCAGATGCCCATTTTTGAACTGAGTCTTAAAATGTGGAGGAGCTTATGTTTTTAAATTTTTATATATTATTCTAGATAGTACCCTTGTCTGAGGAATGGTTGATACAATTTTTTCTAACTTGTAGGTTGCCTTTTCACTCTGTTGGTGGTTTCCCTTGTAGTGTAGAATCTTTTTAATAATATGAGATCCCAATTGTTACTTCTTTCTGCTAGTTTCCATGCTATTTCTCTATACTAGTGTCTTCAAGAGTTTTATGTAACCTATCATCAGGCAGGTTTAGTGCTTATGTTTTAATATTTAGGTCTCTAATCCATTTGATTTTAGTTTGATATATGGAAAAAAGTGTTTTGAATGACATGAAAATCACTTTCCTAATTGAAATGTTCATTTCTGATATCTTCTCATTGCTTTTTCATGTTACAATTGTCCTCTGACTAGTACTGATTTATTCTTCATGTAAAATATCCAATTAACACTATCAGATAACATTACATTTTATTTTATTTTGCAAAATACATTTTGTAAAATATGCATTATTCTTTTCACGCCAATGGCTTCCATAACTCAGAGAAGCAATCTTACATTTTAATGACATGTCAAAATAATAAACATTTGATATAAATTGTGAAGCTACTACTGGAATGCTAAGATCATAGTTATTGCAACAGAATAAGTTTTAAATCTCAGATAATATGATAAAGTATGCAGAAAAAAATGATATTTGAAATTATTTTATTGGAAAAGCAGGTGATAGGAAAATAAAATTTTCAAGGGCAATGGCATATACACAAATAATTTAATCCCTTATGGAAGCTGATGCAGGAGAATTATACATTGACGTCCTGCCTGAGCAATTTAGAAAGAACTTTCTCAAAAACAAAATGAAATTAACTAAACGCTGTAAATAAATGTAGTGATACTATGGCCTAATGTTCAATATCCAATATCCCCCCACTATATATATATATATATATATATATATATGTGTGTGTGTGTGTGTGTGTGTGTGTGTACTTATATTTATATATATATATATATATATATATGTATTTATACTTATATTTGTATGTATTTTAAGAAATGAATCCAGGATTAGTAGTGAAAGGAAAAAGCAAATCACTTAGTATTAAAGTAGTAGAAAAAAAAGCAAATCACTTAGTATTAAATTTAAGGAATTAAATATTAGTTGTGAAAAATGAGAATAGGGTATCATGGCTTATAAACATGGCTCCATCTTGCATTGAAACTATGTATTCAAAAATTTATTTTGTAGAAGGAACAATTTACAAGTATATATTTTTCTTTTAATTTGAGATATGAAATAAATATTAATTTATCTTTGTTTTATTCTTTTCAATGGAAAAAGGTTAAAAGGCTTGATTCTTCATGGAATGGTTGTGTGCTTACAACTCAAGAGTTGTGAGAAACACCTTTAATACTTATATAAATATGTAAAATTATATTTGCCTCTCAGATAATCAGTAAATATATTTGAATGTATTACTCCAAGAGAGTGGAAAAATTTTCAGGAATTAAACTTGAATAAGAACTTTGTGTATATTAATACTGTGCTGCTAATTATTTCAAGTAGCCAAAGTTGACTTAGTTTTCATCAATTCATTTTTCTAATTATTTACATTCACTTATAAATTTGGAATAGTATTTGTCATATTTTTCCTCTCTGTCATTTTTATGAAAAATTATGACTAGTAAGACCAGTTACATAGCTAGTAAATTAAAGGCAGATTATTATTCATGTATTAATATGTAACATTTCACATTTTTATTTAAAATGTAAAAATTGCTAGAGTACTAGCTCTACATAAAATTAATCATTGACTAACAGATAACAAGTAAGATTTCTAGTGCAATTAGAAAATCTGTTTTCACAAGGATCACTGATAAATATAAAGTCACAAAGTATTTTGTTGATATTATCTCAAGGGAATGAATCCATATAGTGTCCAAGATTCTGATATACTAAGAGTAAGAAATTATAGCTCTCAGTTGGTAACATTACTGAATTTTTTTAACAGAATGAAAAAAAAAAGGAGATTTTTAAAGGAATTCATTTAAGAAATCATTTAGGGGTCTGCATAAGTCATTGGTGAAATACAGTAGCTCATGGAAAGGTAAAGAGCACACAATGAGGTAAAGAATGAGCTCCAAGATATTGCTTGTAGAGCACAGAACTGGATGTTACATGAACCTAAGGGAGATTTGACTCTTACTGATCATTCTCACCACTCAGCTAAGGGTCCAGTAATGGCAGAGAATAGATACTAGAAGTCATTCAAATACTAGACTGAAGATTACTCTGGACAGGCCCAACCAAAGCTTAAAAAGAAGACTTGAGTGAATCAACTACAATAACTTGTTAATGAAATACACTCCAGAATAAAATTGAGCCCACTTTAAACTAGGAAAACAAAATCTATCTCCATCACAACAGTTTCCATAATTTCCCACATAAGAGCAAATAAACTACCTGATATGTTTTTTGCAAAGGAAAACATGACTAATAAGGAGGAGCAAAATCATCAATGCAAATAATGGAATGAGAAAGACACTGGAATTTGCAAAAGTATATCTCAATACAATTACTATACACTACAGTTATAGACTTTAGGTAGATCTAAACACAATGAGGAAAATGTGGAAAATGTCAATGAAGAATTAAAAACACCAATCAAGTCTTTAAATTTATAAGCAAGAAATTTTATGAGTGGAAAATTAAGCAGATATATTTTAATAGACTAAACATAATAGATAAAGACATCAATAAATTTTAACTATCAAGAAGGAGTCTTGGGGAAAATACTTTGAGGAAAAAGACATCATGTCTTATTTGAGTATAGCAAATAAACTAATATGCACGTAATGGGGGACACAGAAAAAGAATGGATGACATAAAATAGTAAAGAAATGATGAAAATAATATCTATATTTAGCTAGTACCATACAACTGTTTCCAGATAAAGGCTATTATAAGCAGTCACAAAACTAGACACAATATAGGATGCATGAAGAAATTATTTTTGATCATTACATGAGAGGCAAGAGAATACTGTGATTCTAAAGATAGTAAAGTTTGTGACATTGATTCACAATAACTTAAACTCTCTGCCTTGGAACAATTTCTTTGGTTTGGAAGTTTATGCCAAACACGGTGATGTTGTATGCTGAGAGGCACAGAAATGATAAAACTTTAGAGCAGCCACATGGCCCTATTCTTTTCTTTCCTTTTTTTTTTCCTTTTCTTTTCTCTTTTCAAATGGCCATTTTCTATAGGAGAGAGCTGGAGTAGAGAGAGACATGTGCAAATAAAAGGAAAGTCATAAGTTTCATGTTACAGTTCCACATGAAGTATAACTTATCCAAGGAATTGAAAATGATCAATACAAATTTACTAAAGGATTATTATAGAACAGAACAGAAAAACTAGAGGTCAAGCACTTATAGAGGGTGGGGGAAGTCCCTCCAAATAGGAGTGAAGGTGGAATCTGAGATTTAGTTCTGTGCTCCAGCTCCTGCCTCCACAAGTGCTAGGTCATGAATTCAATCACTTGGGAGGTGCAAAAGTTAAAAACAGTAGCAAAGTATCATGATTTAAGGAAATATATATAGGAGTGCTTGACACTGAAAACAGACCCTGAATGGTTCACTACAATGTCTAGTCAGGCTACTGGATCTTGCTACTACACCATGCTCCTGCTAGGAGATAGCTCTGCAAGAACATGGAAGGAAATTTTCCTACATAGCAGAAGTCTCTTCAATGACTCTTAGTATCAGTTTGTGCAGAAAGAGGCTAGTCAAAGATCAGAACAATAGATACACATATGAGTAGAGGTTATTTACCAGACTAGTTGGCTAAAGTTCTGCAACAGAAACATTGAAAATGTAATTGAAAGAGGATTGGAAAAATAACATATTGATAAGCCTGTTAATTTAGGTCAAATGCTTGAGAATTTTTAGTGCATATCAGTGCTCTCTAGGGCATACACCACAAATAAATACTAAACAATCAGAATAATTTGGACAATTGATTTAAACTAGTCTCCCTCATAGTAACTTCTGCACTGAATTCATTAGTAGCCATAGTTGTAGCATACATAGTGGTAGCATACATCTTGGCAGCCATCCTTGGCTTCTGTTAATGAAGGATTGGAATTCAGAGTTGCATTTTGTCTAATTAAGAGAGTATGATCAAGATTCTTTGAGGAAGACACATTTTCCTTGAGGCAATAAAACACTTGCAGGCAAGTTCCTTACTTGGACTTCTCCCACACTACTAGGGACAGCAACTTGTAATAGTTGAAATCTACATGTATTCTGTGTGCAATTTTTTCTGCTTCTCATTCAAGATCTCACAACTTATATCTGAAAACTAAAAAAGACAGAAAATGTATACTGCAGACTGCATTCAATGCTGTATCTGAAGATTCCACTGAGATGATGGGTTGTGGGAAACATTCTAGAAAGATGGCCAGCTCTTCAAAGTGTTCTGTGTGAGTCCAGGGACGAGGATGTGAAAAGTTGAAATAGGCATGAGTTTATTATTGTTTTTAGAGATATACTAGTAAAATTATTACTTGTTGACTCATGCTATTCTGGTCCTTACTGATTTTTAGGAGTGATCTTTTTTTTAAAAAAATGTTATGTATTTGGTCAGTTTCCAGAAAATTAATCATTTATGTCAACTTTATCCACTTTTAACATTGCTAGTTGGAGGAGAGAACTTGTCAGAAATCTCATTTGTATTTAACTTCTGAAGGAATATTCCTTTGAAATTATATTTCTATGAATAGCTAAACTAAGGATCAAATGATTATAATGCTTTTAAGAAATTTATAGGTTAAATTCTTTATTCATAAACTCTTTCTAAGGAAATTACTTGATGATGGGCTCAGAAATAAAAGATTACATTTGGGAAGGGGAAGATGAAAGGCACAATGAGTACAACTCAAGCTAACCCTGGAGGGAAGTCCCAGAATAGCCTGTGAAGAGTATAGGAAGGAACAAACAGAGGAGAGGCAGCGGTGGCATGTGAAGTGCCTTCGGAAAGAGATGCGCAGGGAGACAGTGTGAAATATATCTGAAAATTTAAATTTATAACAACAACAACAAAAATAGTGTCTCAGGGAAATGTATCTAAAATGATGGACCACCACACAGGACAGCTTAGTGTGACCCTGTATCAAGAGAGAAAGGAGACAGACAGACCGACAGAAAGACAGAGACAGAAGGGGGAAGAGGGAGGGAGGGAAAGGGAGAGAGAGAGGGAAAGAAAAAGAGATTAGGCGATCCTAGAGTTAAATTAACTTATTAATGATGATTATCTTTCATTTAGCTCTGTGAACAAAAGGAATATTTAGAGGGGTAAATTCTATTGTTAAGTGCTTATTTGTTGCTAATAATGGATTTACTTATGGTAAGAACACACCAAGATTGAGGAATTGTAGAATATTGATAAAAACTACTAATATGGTGTTTTTATTATTTCTACTGATGTATTGTGAAATTCTAAAGAATTACAAAAATAAGTAATACATGAGGTGAATTATTTTCTCATTAATAATTTCAACTCAGAATGATAGTTCTATCCAGTCACTGAGAAATAACCAGGAAACTTCAAATAAATTTCATATTTTTTCATATTCCAGCTGTGCATGATATATTTAAATAATTTAAGTACCATATGATAAAACACATTACAAAATATTTTAATTCTTCAAAGTGTGACAATATCTTCAACATTTATGAATTATTCAATTTTTTAAAAAAATTGAAATCTTTATTGGTACATTATATATATACATCATGATTGCATTCAATAATGGGAATTTGTACCAGTATATGACATAACTTAATTCTCATTTTTTCCCATAACCCTACCCTCCCTACCATCCCCACCCCCATATACATAAACTTTGTTTCCTTTCTTTTTGTTATAATCTCATTATTTTTCTCCCTTCACTCCATTATGCTTTGAGTGTTTCCTATTTCACAATATATAACATACATTCTAGAACTCATTTATATCTTTATTTTCTCATATCAGAGAAAAGATATGATATTTACACATCTATTTGTTTCACTTATGAAGATGAATCATTTATACTTAAATGGATGTACCTTGAGGACATCTTCATAAGTGAATTATTCAATTTTTAGAAAATCCAACATCTCAACAATTAACAAAGCAATAATAACTTTTTAGCCTGGTATTTCCAACCTACTCAAGGCTTAACTAAGGTCTATGACTGGCTCCATTACCTGTGCTAGACCTGTACTGGGACACATTTCTCAACTTAGTGAATTTCTTAAAGCATTTGTGTAAAGGAAGGAGACTGAAAGGAGAAACAGATATAAAATATTTTAAATTCTAATGGCCTAAGAATAATATCACACAGAGATTAATCTAGGAAATCACACATTGGAAGATCAGATTATATCAAGATTATTTTGTTAAAATATCAATAAATGTCGGTGTAGATTTCATAATCAAACCACAGAGATACAAAACAAACACAATTTAGAAAAAGATGGAAGAATTGGGGGAACCACTTTACTGACAGAGGGCTAATGATAACATTTACATCATTTAGTCAGAAAGCATGTAAATATGGAGATAATGGAAAATAAATAGAAATGTGTAGAGAATGAAGAAAATAAAACTATCAACATAGAATTGTGAATGCATACAATTTTGTATGCAACGATATTTTATTGTTATTCAAATACAATGGGAAATAAAGATTTGTCCAGATAAAACTTTGGGGAATTGGTATTCTGGAAACCTAGCCTCCAGAAATCTTCTTACCAGTCATCTCTATATCTAGGGATTGTGTTTGGTAGGGTTTCTGGGGAATTCCATTTATTACTAGTTCTATGATCTAGAAGACTTGAAATTTGAGACCACAAGGAACAGATTTGCTTTCTGGGACAGAGACAGGACTGATACAGAGCCACAAGAGTCACCTTCTTCTTCTTCTTCTTCTTTTTTTTTTTTAGACATGGTCTCAATTTGTTATTCAGGCTACCCCTGAGCTCAGCTTCAAATTCACATCACAACAATCCACCTGCCTCTGCCTCCCAAGTGCTGGAATTACAGGCGTGAGCCACCATGCCTGGAACTATGCTATGTGGTGCTGGTTGCTGCTGGGAGTGAGTCTCCACACCCAGTATTGTATGTGGTTTCTGGGGGATCTTCCTGGGCCCTTGTGCTTGCAAGACAGGCACCAGAACCACTGAGCTAAATCCCCAGCCCATAGTGCCTTCTTCTTAAGAAACTCTGTTCCTTTCTCTGTTCTTAGCTAATCTAAGGTGATCTAGTTTTACCTCTTGTCGGTGTTCTGAATGACGGATAACAGAAGAGCTTCTCTGTTAGAGATCTGAAAACTGAGAAGTCTGGCACTGATTTCACTGTCTCTTTCACATGGATATATTTCAGGCCAAAGTTGTTTCTCTTGGTGCTGTGGCTCCTGGGAGGAAAGATAATGCAATTAATTTTAACTGTTCTTAACACATTCTGTGCATCTTTTCTCATTATATGCTTTACCAGGATACTGATACTTCTCAAGTGAGTGCTGGAGCTCTTCTAATGCTATTTTTATCTACAAATACTTGTCAAATGTATTTCTGTGGAAAAATTAGTCCTTTTTATTCTGATACTTGTGGATTTCATTCCTTCTTTGGAAATCTTTCTTTGTATAGACCCAAGTTTATGACCTTTATATATAACTTATCTCTATAGAATTCTATCTTTTCATTTGTTAAAGAGTTATGTAAGATACTTTGTCTGTGGATTAACCATGAGCACATTGCTTAATTTCCATGTATTTGTTTGTATGACTTTCTAAGATCTTCTTGCCACTGAGCCCTAATATTCATGCATTGTATTCAGAAAGGATATTGTATAAGATTTCAGTTTTCCAGTTTTGGTGAAACTATGATTTGGGACTTCACTCAGAGCTAGGTTTCACCATGTCCAGATACCAGGTTTCAATTCTAGGTACAATCTTTATTCTGTCTTCCTTGTAGTAGTGGGAGAGATTTCTGCATTGAGTTGTTTACAGTTGGAAAAAGGATGACTCAGAAAATGTTTTCCCTGTTGCCTTTTTCAAAAAGCCTTTTTAATTTGTGGTACTAATGATAAATGCCATAGTTTCTTACCTGATTTGCTTAGCTCTTGCCAATATAGTTTGGCTTGTGGATATGCTATTTAGTGCATATATAATTTCATTTTTCTTCTTGCAATTTGTGTGTACTTGATAACATAAAAATAGAAAATTCAATTTCACTTCTCCTTAGCTTAGTAATCTTTTAAAACTTCATCATAATTCATTAGATGTAAATATATTCTACATATTATTTCCCTTTTACTTATTTATGAATTTATTTTAATCATTTTAACTTAACTTATATACATATTTATTTTAAATACTTTTTTTTGCAATGTTCTGAATGTATACAAAGTTTCATACATATTGGACTATATTCCTAGCTATATTCCTAGTCTTTCAGATTTATCTTTAATTAGTACATAAAAACATAAAGCAAGGTACCATGTAATATTTCTGCATATATATATATAGCATAATGTTTAAATAAAATTTTAAAAATATCTGTCACCAACTAAGTTTATCTTTTCTTTATAGTACAAGATATATAAACGTTTTTGTAGCCTTTTAAAATATGTAACATTATTTGTATTTGTTGTCGGTGTCAAGCTTTGAAGAAAAGAGTTTCCGGTTGAGGCTGAGAGTGCTGTTGCAGAGGCACCACACAGACTTCAAAGAAGTTTTCAAGGAACATTTCTGCTTTTATTAAGCAGTGCAGAAGCTGATGAAGAAAGCAGAGAGGCGGGCAGTTGTACCAGGAGGCTATGGATTGGTTGACGCATCACGTTTCTAAATCTGGGCGTGGTTTTGGCCGGGGGAGGAGCCGTCAAGACTAAGTAGGCAGGACTGAACTCCAGAGGGTTTTAAGTCAGTTTCTATACAGGAGGGCTAGTGTGTTCGCGCTTCTATTAATTCCTGTGTGCTAGGAGACAAACCTGCGATTTACTTGACCCACCCAAGCCTGGATTTCGCCTTCAAGTATCTATGGTTTTCCTACTAATAGCACACTGGATTTCTTGCTCCTTTCTAACTGAACTTTAGAATCCATTGATCAAACTTTCCCATCGCTTACTGGTACTCTACACTCTCCATCCTTTAGTAATCAGTTTGTTTTAGTTAGAGTTCCCTGGAAGAACAAAGTTAGCATAAAATATACGTGTGATTGTATAGGAGACCGATGAGGTCATCTTACAGGACCCAAAGTGAAAAGTCCCAGTGACCCTATGTCAGATGAGACAGAAGAATCCCAAACCGTTGCCTGTGCACTGACAAGGTGGAAGATTCTAAGGCAGAGGACCTCAAAGGTCACTACAGAATCACAAGTGTGAAGCTGTTCTCAAAAGCTGAGAAGTCTTGCACGGGAAGGCTTAATTCTGAAGGCAGTGTCCAAGATCATGCTCTTCCAAAGAAAGGGGAGAGTTCCTACATCTTTATTGATTCCTGTCACCTTACAAGTTTGTTCGTTGGAGCCACACACAAAGGGTGGATCTGCTCTCCTCAGTTTGTAACCTAAATGACAATCATCCACAGACACACCCAGAAAAGTACTAATCTTTTAGCCAGTTTTTTCCGTCACACTGACATATTGCACTTAGTGAATGTGCCATTGTACTGTCAACTTGTATGAAACAGTGTTTTCAGATTCTCATGTAAGTAAACATGATTCAATACTTGTCTTTCGCTAGTGTGTTTTGCTTAGCATGCCTGTTATGTGGCAGGCATTCTTATATCTGTTTGACAACACTTGGGAAAAACAAGACAATGCTCTTTCATTAATGAGTTACTATAGCATACCCTGGAATCTGTTATGTGATTTAAAAGTAAATATACTTGCAGAGTTCTTATATTGCCAGAGCAAAAAGCAATATGGGAATAGAAATATTCATGTAATTGTGGAACAGAGGAAAGAAACATGTAAATGTGAGTAGATGAGTGTGAAAACAGTTTTCTATTTGTTAAACCATCAGTCCTCCTTCTTGTCTACATTCCTTTCAATCTTGTGTGAAATCCAGCAACTTTCTGCATCTATGCATTTCATTTTCACTTTGAAGAAGCTAGTAAAATGTGTCAGTACAGAGGCAGTCTTAGGATTTCCTACAACATTCTTATAGCCACTCCAGTTACTTACTTTGTCTTTCAGGCAATTGTAGCTGCATTTTATTAAGTATTTATATTTTTCAGCATGGTTCTCAGTCTTCTATATCATTAATGAAAGCTCAATTAGTAAAGAAATGTCAAAAATGTTACTTTCATCTCAGCATTCAAGAATATATGACTAATCTTAGTCTAGTTGTTGTTCACCACCGCATCATGAACTATCATTGGTTTAAAGTGATACCACTTGTGACTCAACTGTACCATGGTTCATTGTCAGTGTTCCATTTGACCTGCCTTTCATTTGAGCTGTGATATCACTGTTTTCTAGGTCCTTAGGGGCTTCTCATTCTTGCAGAAGATATGAATGAAGATAGCGGGGAAAAATTCATACAGTGACTACTTCACTTGAAATAAACGTACATATCTGTTCTTACACTTTTTGATTGAGACTCAGAAAATTGTCGTAAAATATAACCTAGGTGAGTATGTGCTATATAAACTGTCACTGGTAAACACAATAGTCTCTACCACAGAAGTTTATATTACTTTCCAAGTGTTGTTGTGAATTACAGATATCAAAATGATCTCAAGAACCTATAGCATAAAACTTAGTTGTATTTCTATTTTTGAAGTTTTCTTATTTCTAACTGCAATTAAAAAACTGTTCGTTATGACATAAAACTGAAAGTCAATTTGGGCCTCAATTTGCATATTAATTATGATGAGCTAATGTATTTATTCCCAAGAATAAACATTTTGTATCTTTTGAGAAGATAAAACCCCAATATGTGCCACTATGATCATATACTGCTACTTTATCAGATCATTGTGTGGCATATGACTGAAGTTCATCTCACTTATACATTTTTAAGTGAGTTAGATTCCTGGTTTCCACTTAACATAATAAGTGTGGGTTCCTGTTCTTATTGTTTGTTTGTGTCAGGGTCTCACAGTTTTTGTAGTTTAGGCTAATCCTGAGATCACTGTGCCACCCAAGCAAGCCTCAAATCACTCACAGCAATCCTCCTGTCTCTGCCTCCCAAGTGCTAGGATTACAGGCTTGAGCCCCTACACTCAGCATTGTGTTGTGTGGCACTGATTGCTGCTGAGATGACTCACCATGCCAAACATTGTGGTATGTGGTTCCCAGGAATTGAACCCAAAACTTTACCCTTTCAAGGCAGATCCCAGAACCACTGAGCTAAATCCCTGGCCCTTGTGAATTCTTGTTTCAACAGTAATTCATTTTACATTCATTAGTGAGAAAGAAAGCAAAAATATTACTTGACACTATTCATGCTATTTTAAATATCTAGGTTTTGTTTCTCATTCATCATATGAACTCAGTATTCCAGGGGAAGCTTTTATTTATTTGCTTTGTTTTGTCTTTCACTATTTCTTCACAACATGAGAAATAGGATAATTTTTAAACATTTCTGCTTTTCTTTCACTTTCCAAGTTGAAGGAAACTCACAACAATATCTATTTAAAAATTAGTTCTCAATAAAAAACTTACTTGATGATTTTTTAAAATGATCTTCATTATGAACTCATATCTTCAGCTTACCATATTTCATCTTTTTTCTTTGTTTAGGTTATGTAGAATGAAGTGCTTGATTTATTAGGGAGATATTGGCAAGTAGATAGAAAAAATGAAATAAATTGATTAATATTTTTGCCTACCCTTGTTTTACATACCTTTAAACATGGAGGGCCATTTCTCCCCTGTCAGTCTGACAGTGGCCACAAAGTCTGTCTAGCATGGACATTTCTACACCAGAAGCCAATAGCCTTCTCTATTTTCTCACAGCACCTAGATATATGAAGCATTATTGGGAATTACTTTTCTCATTTTTGTAGACAAAGAACTAACCACTCAAGTGCAAGGGAAACAATTCAGGTTTAAAAATGCTAAAATCTCAGAAGATACAAAGACCTCTGAATATCATTCAATATGAGGTGTGTGATAGAAGAAAATTAATGTATTTTCAATAATTTAATAAATGAGTCCTTATCTGGTCAGTGTTCTTGATTTCAGAAAATATTGTTGAAGAAGAAAAAGTAGAATGTTGAGGAATTAATAAAAAAGAATGTAAATTAAAGGATTAGAATATAAGAGACAAAAATATAGGGGACAATATTCGGAATTACAACATGTTTACATACTCAAGCTTATTTGACTTATTTCTGAAATAATGAAAAAAATTACATGTTTTAAAGGCATCAAATAAATATTTTACTTACCTACCCTTGTCACTATTCATGCTATTTTGATGTGTTTAGATTTCTAACAAGTCAGCCAAATAAAAGGCAGAGTAATCATAAAGGTAAGTCAACACAAAATTTCTTAGTATTAGAGAGAATCTTACTTATTTCTGCAGGGAGTAACCACTCTAAATGTCTCATTCAAACCTCTGAATTCGATGTTATATATGTTTAGCAGAACTAAACAGCAGAAAGATACAAGAAGTCAAGGCTGTCATGTAAAGTCAAAGTAGGAAGTCAGTGGTTATTCTTAGACTAACACAGTAGAGAGACAAGAAGTAAAAAATCAATATTACAGAGTCAGCAGTTTGTGAGATATTAAAATATGAGTCCATTCAGTAGAATAAATGAATGGTTAGTTTCTCATCATATCCTGGCCTCAAATATTACATATAATTTAATGAGAATACAGATATAAGAAAAATGGTACTATTTGCATCTATGTGAACTGTACACATATATCATTATAAAATATGAAAATACTGTGATTTATAAAAATTATTACTCAGTGCTGTCCTCTCTTGAAGAGATGTTTTATTAGTGCAATGGAAGAGACATCCAATATTTAAACTAGTGATCCATGAAGTAGTAGAAAAACACCTCATGTAGTTTATTTCATTTTTCTAGTTTAAATGATAATTTGGTAGTGTGAAATTCAGCAGCCTTTTAAAAACACATGTAAAATTGTTGATGAGCAAAACCATACTCAGAATTAAACTTTTACCTATTATAGGAAATACTTTTACACTTATTTTTCATTGTTTTTACTGTATTTTTAGTAAAAAATGTGACCTTTCTTTTAAGATCGTAAAATAGAGAATTAATTTTGTCATTTGCTTTTATCAATAGAAATATTTTTATTTTTAATAATTAGAAAAAAATTGTGTCTGAATTCTCACATAGAAAAGACCTCATCCACTGATCAGTTTTCATATTTCCACTTTTTTCTAGATGTGCTCAGATATCTGTTTTCCAGCCCTGTGGTAATATTGCCAGATCATACTTTCCTGATGTTTTTCACCACAGGACTTTTGAATTGTACTGAAAAACATTTTATAAGACAATAAACTCAGGTTACTCCTATATTTACACCCCATTTGATATGTTGTTGATTTTTTTCTGCAATTTTCCTTTCCTTTACTCTTCATTTGCCTTAGATTACTTCCCCCCCTTTTTTTTTTCCTGTTGCTTTTTTTTTTTTTAATTATCTTTATTGGTACATTAAATATACACATCATGATTGCACTCCATAATGGGGATTTGTACCAGTATAAGACACAACTTAATTCTCATTTTTTCCCATAGCCCCACCCACCCTACCACCCCCCATATATATAAAATTTGTTTCCTTACTTTTTTGTTACAATCTCAACATTGTCCCCTTT
>PVIR01001773.1:0-114914 GCA_004026965.1 Petromus typicus
AAAAAAAAAAAAAAAAAAAAAAAGAAATACTACGGATGATATGGAGGCAGGATAAAAACCCACCTGTAGCACATTTCTGAAATCTGTTCCTGATCAATTACAGGTTTGACCTGGTTAATTCTGGACATGTGCAGCTAGAATTCAACTGGGGTTCAGGTGATGTTACAAAGGCAGTCAGCTTTGCCAAGCCAGAAAACCAAGGTAAATGCAATACCAGGTAAAATCCAGGGTCTAGCCTAAGTCATCTGTTGGTAAAAAAAAACAAAACAAACAAACAAACCAAAAAAACCCTTGTTAATGGGAAGAATGAAACCTCTCAGATGGCCTCCTCCATAGCTAAGGAAAAGCATAGCCAAGATTCCCTGGTGTCTTCAGAGCTAAATGGAACCAAGAAACTGAAGAGTTGGCCTTTGCCTTCCTGAATCTTGGACCCTGATCCCCCAGGAGGCCAATTTCCCATCCCATGAACCACTAGGGATACATTTACTTTACTTCTTAATTTTCTGGGAAATCACAGACCACTTGGAAAAACTTAAAAGCTATGAACCATTTTCCCAAGAAAATACACACGTATGCCCAAGTTTGCCATCGATACATGCAACACACTAAAAACAGGCCCAACCCTTAGGAAGCAAATACAGTATTTATTACTATTTCAGTGTTGGAGTTCCACAGACCTTTCTAATGGACCTTCCCCCAAGACTGTAAAAGGCTGTAACCCCTACTTTAGAACAATAATTCTTTAAGAAACTATGTTCACGGTTCATTATTCCCCTAAACACCTTGTTGACAGACCGCCATGAGCTAAAACAATATGGAATTAATAGAAATATTTTTTGCAAGTCATCTGTGAGATCTAAGAGCCAATTTCTTACTCTAAAGCCCGAGGTTAAGTGTACCTGCTACAAAGCTGAACCCACAGAGGCAGTCAGCAAACTCTCCTGTACCTTCTCTGAGACCTAGTTTCTCCATGTGTAAAATGTAAATAACAATACCCCCCTTGCAGAGTTGCCACAGAGGGTCCTGAGGGGCTTATAAGTGAGCTGCCTTCCACCTCCCCTCTCACTGCAGCAACATGCTTTCACCTGCTCTCTCCTGCCTCCCCAGGTTTCCCTCAAAAAGAGCAACTGAGTCAGTTCACGGCCAGCACCCTGGACAGCGGTGGGGAGCCCTGGACTGAGTCCTCACCCTTCTCTGTGGAGCCCTCCTCTGGCGTCGTGCCCGTGGGGAAGACTCAGAAGCTCAAAGTGAAATTCTCCCCACTGGATGTTGGAGACTTCGAGAGCAGTCTTTTCTGCGAGTAAGGAGCACACTTTCCAGAACCTCTATATTTGCAAGTTCCTATCCCCTTTGTGTTGCACCGCTTCCACCCTTCTTTTCAGGCCTCGACAGCCCCATGCTGCCTCTTTTCCCTGTGTAGAGACTGAGAGAGGCCTCTCTGTGAAGAGCGAGAGAATAGGGCCTCAGTTCTCACCAACCTTTTCCAGATGCTCTCCTGCCCCTTCCCCTTTCCGAGCTATATACAGGACTCTGCTAAGCAACAGAATGGCTTCCACTCCTTGGACAAGGATGAGTTTGAGCAAACTCTCCTGTACCTTCTCTGAGACCTAGTTTCTCCATGTGTAAAATGCAAATAACAACACCCACCTTGCAGAATTGCCAGGAAGACTAAATGAGTTGATATAAGCAGAGCTTAGAACAATTCCTGGCACAAAATAACTGCCAGATAGTGGGAAGGGGCATAGGGTTGGTGAGCCTGGTAGTACTAGGTGAGGAATACATGGTGCCACACCCAGTGAGAGAAAAACTAATTCAACACAACTGACAATGAATCTCCCTGATGTGATACCCACTTCCAGAAAAGTTTCTTGTACAGAAATCCTTGATCCACAAACTAGGGTAGAAGAGACATATACAAACTCTCAGAGCCTCTGAGACCCCTGCAGTTACACTACAGAGACCTCTCACCACCCGAGCTTGGTTTTGGGCCAAGAGTCTGTTCACATCTATTCACCTGAAGGAGCTCAGAGTGCTTTTCAGGATTTCTCAATCCCTTTGTCTACCCCGCTAAATGTGTATGACAGTGCCCAGAGGGTAAGAGTGGGCGTGTTTTACATCAGAAAGATGGTTATCTCACCACTAATGAAGAAGGTAACTTGCTTCCATACTTAAGCAGAAAAAGCCAAATTCATCCTTTCATCTCCAGCCCGTGCATCCATTTAACAATTAACAATTAACAAACACTGCGTGTCATATCCAGATCATGACACTGAGGTGATGACACTGACCAAGACAATCCAACGTATTACATTGGATATAAAATTCATTTCCAACCAACCAAGAAAGTAACTAGTTACAAAATAAGAATAAATAAGCCGGGCGTGGTGGCTCACACCTGTAATCCCAGCACTTGAGAGGCAGAGGCAGAAGGATTGCTGTGATGTGAGTTCGAGGCTGAGCTCAGGGCCAGCCTGAACCACAAAGCGAGACCCTGTCTCAAAAAACCTAAAATAAATAAATAAATAAATAATGATAACCTTATCCTCCTAGGATTCCAAACCTACCACCGGGAGAGCAAGGTCCTGTCCTAGTAGCAAAAGGGCGGAGCTCCTTGCCCATCTGCCATTTTGACCTGAAAGACTTGAACTATATCCATGAGCATCAGCAAAACCCAGAGCTCCGAACATCTGCCACAGGCCCACTGGATCCAACCACCAGGGTGATTGAGTTCAACACTGTGGGCATAGGAGGAAAGAATCTCCAGTGAGTTGCTTCAGTCTTGCATTAGTTGAATTCGTATCAGTCATCCCTTAGAACTCAGTGGAAGAATTCGAAGAAGCAAGATAGACTTAATTCTTTAGAAGTAGACTTGATACCCTGGGAGCTGACCTGAGTTTCAGAGAGCTGACTTTAGAGAACCGTTACATGAGGGAAACTGAATTTTGTGACCTTACTTCCTTTGGGGAGGTGTCCTCACTTTGTAAGTCAGACTGGACATGAACTGACCTTATAAGCCAGGTTGGCCTTGAACTTTCAGGCTCTTGAGAGCTGGGATTGCAGGTATGTGCCACCATGCTCAGCATGACTTTAGTTCTGATAGTGGATAACATCTGATATATACAAAGGTTTAATTCCTGACTACTACTTGACTATCACCTCGCCCATACTTTGGACCCCAGATGAGATGAAGCTTTCATTTCTGTAGTAACAAAGTCCTTAGAACAGCTCTGGTTCCCAGTAGGAGATTCTGCTAAGATTGAGTTCTAAGGAAGTTCTCTTATCCCATCTCCATTGTCAACTTTTCCCCTTTGTCCAGGACTTTCACAATCCTGAATCCAACCAGTAGCAGCTACTCCTTCTGCTGGATCTCTGAAGAAAGTGAAAGTCTCCAGAACCCTTCAGCTTTTGCATGCCTTACGGAGAAGGGCTGCATCCACCCTGAAAAGAAAGCTGAAGTATGTATGCATGGGGTGCCCTCAAACCAGTGCTTGGGTCGTTCTGTCCTTCTCTGCATAGCAAGTGTGCACAGAAAGCAGGTGGTGTTGGGGGGAGCTGCCTATGGGTGTACCCATGAACAAGAATGTATTGAGTGCTGCCGTGTCTAGTGGGCAGTCCTGATAACTAGACACACCCAGGCTGTCTTGGCCCGCCATGGCGAAAGAGAGAGCTCTAGTATTTTCAGGGTTTTTTAATTGAGAATATTTAAGTAGCAAAAGTGAACCAGACAAAAATGCCTCAGGCCTCAGGGTCTCACACAGTAACCCAGAGCAAGGGGTTATCTTTGTCCAAGGAGCTGACAAAAATGAAAGTCCAATGAGGGGTTTTTACTTGGCCAGGAGAAAGGGCAAAACAGAAACACTATGTTGTGTTGTGTCGTATGGCTTCCTCCTCACTGCTTCCCCAAGGACACAGGGCTGGAGGTCAGACTCAAATATGAACTTGGTACCCAAATTAAATCCATGGGCTTCGTGTCCAGTAAGTTCTTCAGAGAACTCTAGAGGCAGAAACGAAAACTGCAAATTCAGATGCTTTCAGGAAAGTCGTCCACATGCACAAAGCTGACCAAGAGGACAATGACAGAGCATTGGACTGCTGGCCCAGCTCCTGTCTGGCAATGATCACCACACAAACAAATTGGCCCAGGCTAACCTACTCTCCCCAACTTTTCTGAAGAGACCAAAACTCTGCAGTCCTACATGAATCTCCCTATTCTGCATGTTGGTAGCTAGTTAGATGTTATTCAGACTTCCCAAACCAAATGAAACATACCTATTAACACTCTTTGGTTTTGACTTCTGCATCTTGTCAGTGCCTAGGTCATCTAGCTGAGCATGACAGGACCCAGGAGCTGAGACCACTGTAGCCTTAGGCCTGACACTACTTAGATATGGCCCTACCACAGCCCAGATAGATGTCAAAGACCATGCCCAGTTCCTGGAGGGGTGCAGAACCCATTACCCAGGATCGCACTGATCCTTGGAGGACAGGAGTGTGGTTGAAAGGACATCTCCAGAATGCTTCCTTGCATCTCATGGAATAATTGGCATGGACTGTGCATGTCACCCTGTCTTGTTGCTTTCTGAACAAATTCAGTTGTTCTTACATTCAGTCCAAATTGATCAATTGCAAAGAGACTCAGTTTAGGTGAAAAAAGAAAAAGACCTGGGCAGCCACTGAAACTGGACTCCTTTTAGGGGTTCCTGAATCTATTTATGTTTCACTTGCTTGATAACTTGACTTAGCGAATGGGTTCTGATGAGCCGTGGCCCAGCTCACTCGCATGGCATCTTTCACCATCACTAGCCTTACTGCTGGTCACTTGATTTTAATTCTGAACTTTCCAGAGAGAAATCTGGCTACTGTGCCAATCATATTGAGTTGAGATGGGTGCCAAGCTACAGACAAGCAACTAGGTTGTCTTTTTTTGGGACGGGTGCCAGTTCTCCAGTCAAGTCTATGATGGTACAACCATGCCATCCAAAGACACAGCACAGAATATGACAGATTAACCAGCAGAGGCTGTGTGGGGGATAGACTCTTGTAAAAAAAAAAAACACATGGACGAAGGAAACACGTTGAGATTGCTGGCAGGGCTATCCCTACATTCCCTCACAGAGCCTGGAGGAAAGTAATAACCAGGGCGAGGTCAACCCTAGTGCTGACAGTCACCCGGGGCACCAGGAAGAAGTAAGCAGGATGCCTGTCACCACTGTGTTCTGAATTGTCTTCCTAGATTGTGTTCCAGTTCACCCCTTCCCATCTGGACATCACAGAAGCTTTGTGGACTTTCTCAATCCCTGAGCACAATATCTCAGTCCCCTTCCTGCTGGTGGGTAGAACCACTGACCCTGTCGTCTCTCTGAACAAGTCACACCTCAACTTCAGTTCTCTGCTCATCGGTAAAATGGCCTTATTTTATATTTAAAATTGGCTTGATCTGGGTGAGGTCAACCAAAGCTCCAGAAAAAGATTTGGGTGGAGAACTTCTCTTGGTGCCTTCCAAAAACACGGCAGAGGGCTCCTGTCCCTTTTGGGGCGTGTTAAAGATCTGACAAGGAGACTCCTTTAGTGCCTGCATTGAATTTTCTTCCCATATAGAGCCTGCCAACACCCTCCTTTTGGAGGCCCCAGATTGGGATCTGTATTTGTTTACTTCTCACTCTGTGTCACAGTGGTCAGGTTCCTCTACCATCCTTTTCTAGTTTCAACAAATGTTGAGCCACAGCTCTAGCCCAAGCCTTATTCTGTGCGTTGGGAATGCCCTGAGATAAAGAACTTCAGCTGGGTATCCTGGCACATGCCTGTAACCCCAGCACTTGGGAGTCTGAAGCAGGAAGTTTGCAAGTTTAAGACTAGCATAAGCTCCATAGCAAGCCAGCTTGGACTATGTAACTAGACTCTGTCGCCAGTCAAACAGATAGAAAACAAGCAAACAAACACCACAAAGCTTCATGGTGATTATATTCTAGTAAAAGGTAATAAATTACCAAAAAATAAGTAAACTCCATAGTATGTCCAACGTTGATAAGTTGACAAAAACACAACAAGGCAGGGAGAATAAGGAATGTGTTAGGCAGTAGGAAAGTGACATTTGCATAGTGGCCTGGAGGCTATAGAAGAAGTAATTTCCAGGTTCCTTATAACCCTATGCATCTTTCACACTGATGTAGGTTGTGTGTGTGTGTGTGTGTGTGTGTGTGTAAAACACAAAAAAAAAATCTAGAAGATTTTTTAAGCATTCATTATATTTTTAAACTTATAAAAATAACATCCATACAGCCAATCAAGAAACTCATTCTAAGAAAAATTTTATCTCTCCCTGTCCATCCTTTCATCCTTCCCTTTCCATCAAAGAAAACTAGTGTTAACAGTTGGATGTGTATTTGAGGTGTATCATTTCCAAATAGTTCTATACTGACTGATAGCCATGGGGAGGTCATTTATTAAGGTTTTGAACAAATAAATGAGATATATAGCATAAGAATAGTAACAGCAAGACCAAGAGTTTAAACCCAGGAATGCAAGGGCGTGCATTTCAATATACTCATTGTTTCCAAAGATTAAAGGAGCACAACCATGTGAAAATATTAATATCCTGAAAGGGCATTGCTAAAAGTCAGCAGATAGTCCCCCCAAAATCCCTCCAAAAGTAAAACAGAAAGTTATGGGAAAAAATCTAAGGAAAATTAACCAAAATTAAGGTAAATATCCTATAACAAACTGCTAATCAAACTCCTAGGATAAAGATAATTTGGTAAGGTAAGTGAGCATAAATCAATTATGAAAAAACAAGAATTTCTTCCCTTTTAAAAATAAAAGCCCTTAGGGCCAGGTGTGGTGGCACATGCTTGAAATCCCAGCACTCCCAGGCAGGAAGATAACCAGAAGTTCAAGGCCAACCTGGGGTACGTAGCAAGTTTAAGATCAGCCTGAATACATAGTGAGAAGTGAGACTTGGTCTCACAAAACAAACAAACAAAAAGCACATAGAAATAGAAACAAAAGGGCCAGGGATATAACTCAGTGGTTCCTGCGCCTGTCTTGCAAGTGGAAGGACCCAGGTTCAATCCCCGGTAACCACATAACAATACCGGACGTGGAGACTCACCGCAGCAGCAATCAGTACCACATACCACAGTGCCGGGCGTGGTGGCTCACGCCTGTAATCCCAGCACTCGGGAGGCAGAGGCAGGAGGATTGCTGTGATGTGAGTTGGAGGCTGAGCTCAGGGCCAGCCTGAACCACAAAGTAAGACCCTGTCTCAAAAAATCTTTAAAAAAAGAAGAAAAAGAAATAGAAACAAAAAACTTCCAGTTTAATACTAACTAAACATATAGTGTCTAAGGATAAATGTAAAAACAAATTATCTATATAAAGAAAATTATTGAGTCATATTAAACTTGTCTCCAAACATGCTCTGAACATTTGCCAGCCCTCCAAAATTAAATGCAGAGTTAATCACATACCAATTAAAACCCTAACTAGGGTTGCCAGATAAAATATAATGTGCTCAATTAAACTTTAACTTCAGATATCAGTAAGTAAAGTGTTAGTATAAATATGTTCCATGCAACATTTGGAACATGCTAATACTTAAAAGTTTGCTCAATCTAACAATTCTAATCCCAACAGGACTGAGGAAAGAAGAGAACTGGATAAATGAATCCTAATATTTATGTGGGAAAATCTGAATTCCGAAATAGCCACAGCAGAAAGCACACTGAGAGGAGATGGGTTAGTTAAAGAGCTGGGCAGGAAACTCACAGCATACTCAAAGTCTAATTCGAAAGAATTCAGAGGGTGGGGATTGTTTACAGAGCTGTGGGAAATTAAGGGGTAAATTAGGGAAGGTGGAGCCCCTCTTAAGTCATTCAGGAAGGCTTTACAACTCCTGGAACTGAAAGAGCCAGGAAGGAAAACAGTGCCACCAGAAGCCCAGAGAACTGTGCCCAGGCCAGAGCAGCCACCCAGCGGGAGATGGGAATTGACCAGGAGAGTTCTAGAAGGGAGAGGAGGACCTGGAGTGGGGGAAGCTCACTTGAGCAGCGAAAGGAACGAAGAGAAATAGGCTGAGGCGCGGGGGACAAAGAGGGAAAGATTCAGTGGAGAGGTCTTGGCAGAAGGCTTCCTCTTGCCTGTGGAGCAGTGTCTGCCTAGAAACTTCAGCACGCAGGCAGAAGGCTTCCACTGAGAGCAGGCATTTCCTCTCCAGGCAGAGAGGCGCGGGAGACAGTGCAGATCGTCAACAAGGAGGAGCAGGGCTTCCATTTTGCCTTCCAGGACAACTCTCGATATTCGGAAGGTTTCACCAACAACTTGATCGTGTGCCCCATGGAAGGTTGGATCCCACCACAGTCCAGGTAAAGCAAAATGAAGACCTCTGCGAGGACCCTCCAGCATGATGGGACCCAGGCCTGCCAAGCAGAAGCTGCTAAAACCCATTATAAATCTAAGAATTGTGCATTAACAACCCCATGTCTGTCCTACTTGGTTCCTGATGTTCATTTTATGAATCATCAATCACTGAGAATTTTAAGTCTTTGTTCTCTATATTTTCTCTCATGTTTGTAGTCATTTCCTTGCTACCTGCTGGTATGTGTGAATTCAGAGTAATGTCTATCCTATGGCAAATCCTAAAAATTGCTCATAATGTAGAAAGCCTTTTTCAATACCATTTCTCACAGTGTACCTGCCAATCCAGTGGGCTGACATCTTCTAGCAGTTGTAGCTGATTGGCTTAGTCACCTAATCTGCTGTCTTATTCCCCAACCAGGTTCCCAATTGACATTTTCTTCACACCAAAGCGGGAAGGAGATGTGAACTTTAATTTGCTCTGCAACGTGAAAAAGAAAGTCCACCCTCTGACATTAAATGTCAAGGCTGAGGGCTATTCCATGAATGCAAAGGTCAAGTGCAAGGACAGGACTGGCTCTGTCACTTTCTTAGTACCCAACCAGACCAACACCATCAACTTCCATGAGGTACATGTGTTAGGGTCTTGCTGTCTCTCAGTTTCCATGCTTAACTCAGGAAGGTGATATAAGTGAATACGGGCTGTTTCCATCTCAGAAACCAGAAAGACCAAAAGAAGAGAAGCATGCCAGGAACAGTTGCATCCTCCAAATGTAGAGAAGTTGTGATTTGTATGCTTTCTGATTTCATTTCCAGGGGACAGGGATAATGAGAAAAATGTTTGTGCTAAACATTCAGAAAGGATGCTTGACTACTAACTATAGAAATGATCCCGGAAAGTATAGCCTTGATATCTGACGACAAACAGGCAAGGTCTAAGAGGTCTAAGAATTAAACTGCCAACTTACATTCGAGAGAGAAGAGAATCCCAACATTTGGTAGCTCTTACCGAAATATCTGACTATATTAAGCTAAAGTTCACAAACATCATGTGCCATCTTTATTTCTTGAAGGATATTTTTCCCCCAGAGAAGAGAATAATGTTTTCCACTCACTTGCTCTGTGTCTCCTAGGTGCAGTTAAATGAGTCTGTCCAGTGCGAATTCACGTTTATAAACACTGGGAAGTTCAACTTCAACCTCCAGGCAGAACTTTCTGGACCCAAAGCCCTGGTACAGTACTTGGTATTTTCACCCACAGAGAGCACCGTGGATGCAGGGCAGAGTGAACAGGCCACTCTGTCTTTCCAGCCACTTCAGAACTGTGTCCTGAAAGGTCTGGAACTCAGAATCAAGGTGAGACCATTTAACATTGCTCAGATGCTGACAGCACTCAGAGCAGGCTGCCCTGACGAGTAAATTCTCATGTGGTCTATTTTCACAACCTGCCTAGAAGCTCATGCAGCCATGTAATCTCTACCAGAAAGGCCTCATCCATGGTTGAGGTATCTGGTAAGTACCAAAAAACAACTGTACATCCATGCACTAGAATGCTATTTCAATATGAAAATAAGTGGAGGACTAGGAGAGAGAGAACGTATACAACCTGCAAGGTATTTTCTTAAATAAAAAACCAAGAATGATGACATCTACAGGAATGACAAATAAAGAAGTGAAGAGCTGTTTTTAGGTTGCAGTAAGAACACTGGAAAAAATTGTCAACACTCTGAAATTAACCATAAACTTGCAACAATCCTATTGATTTTTATTCAAGAAAAATGGCTAAATTTCCATAAGGACTGAGTTTTGTGGTATCTTCCTTTCTCCTTTTCCCACTCCATTTCCCCAGCTCTGCAAAAGCCTTCAAAATCAACAGCTCCACAACTCAAGTGCAGCCAGCTACCTATCAGCCACCACAGGGGACAAAACAGATTTTGAGCTCTCCAAAAGCCCCATTGTAAAATAACTTTCACTGTTTGCCCTGTCTAGAAGTTCAGTGGAAATCTCTACTCACCGTAAGCTCACACAATGGGGCTTCCTTTTATTTGACCCAGTTTAGAGTTTGTTCAGTTTAGACTTCCTTTTCTCATGGGGCATTTGTCAGAAACAGTTGATGGCAGTTGTTTAAGGTGGCAGTTGCCGGAGGTGACAGTGATGCTTGGAGTAAAGAAGAAGCTGACCCAAAAATACCAAAAAAAAAAAAAAAAAAAAATATGCAGGAAGATAAGATATTGATCATTGATCATATGAATTTCTAACTATAGAAATGATCCTGGAAAGTATAGCCTTGATACCTGATGACAAACAGGCAAGGTCTAAGAGGTCTAAGAATTAAACTGCCAACTTGCATTCGAGAGAGAAGAGAATCCCAACATTTAGTAGCTGTTACCGAAATATCTGACTACAATAAGCTAAAGTTCACAAACGTCATCTGCCATCTTTATTTCTCGAAGGATATTTTTCCCCCAGAGAAGAGAACAATGTTTTGCACTCACTTGCTCTCCCAGGTCTCACTTGTGTCTTCCAGGTACAGTTAAATCAGTCTGTCCAGTGCAAATTCACTTTTATAAACACTGGGGAGTTCAACTTCAACCTCCAGATAGAACTTTCTGGTAACATGCTCCCTGGAGTGTCGACAAGCATTAATTGCTCATGTATCACATATGTATTTTAAGGGTACAGTACTACAGTAAACAAGGCCTACAGATTCTGTGAAAATAAAGCAGAGCTGACAGCTGTTTACCTTGGTCTTGAGAGCTCCATAGTAAATACTGAGAGACCATTGGTTCCAGGCACTTCAGGAGATGGCTCTTCTACCGTGAGTTTACCATTAAGCTCACTGAGCAGTGGTCATGTACAAATAAGAGTACAGTAGTCACCCTTATGTGCAGTTCTGGTTTTCATGATTTCTGCTACTCATGGCTTTATGGCTTAGACCAAGAATGTCCTCTGAAAGGCCTCATATACTTATAGGAAGAAATTTTGAAACGTGATTGAATAATGACGTTACTGTAGCTGACTTGCTGTTGGGCGGTAGGTCCTAGTCAGAGAAGGGAGATCGCTGAGGTCGTGATTTAAGAGGATGTACATCCCTCCTCAGCTTCTCCCTTCTCTCTGGTCCTGGGCCACCATGCGGGGAGCAGCTTTCTACCTCCCAGTCCTCCTGCTGTGCCATTTCTGGGTTTCAGCCACCAAACATGGACTGAAACTTCCGAGCCATGTGCCTTTAAAGTGCAAGTGTTGGATATTTTGCCTCAGTGACAAGAAAACAAATAAAACACTTAGTCAGGCAGAGTTTGAAAATATTAAATGGAAAATTCCAGAAATAATAAGTTTCAAATTATGCACTGTTGAGAGTATCATGATTAAATCCCAGGCCATCTCACTTCAACCTGCCCCAGATGTGAGTCATCCCTATGTGCAGGGTGTGCACACCGTGTATACAACTCACCCATTAGAAAATTAGTAGCAGGCTGAGGATTTAGCTCAGTGGTTCCCGCACCTGCCTTACAAGTGCAAGGGCCCAGGTTCGATCCCGGGTAGCCACATACAACAATGCCAGGCATGGAGACTCATGCCCACCAGCAATCAGTACCACATTCCACAGTGCTGGGTGTGGTGGCTCACACCTATAATCCCAGAATTTGGGAGGCGGAGGCAGGAGGATTGCTGTGAGTTCAAGGCAGAGCTCAGGGACATCCTGAACTACACATGTGAGACCCTGTCTCAAAAACAAAAAAGAAAGTTAGTAGCTGTCTATTATCAGAGCAATTGTTGAGAAAAGGCAGTACTTCTATTCAATAACCCTTATTTACTTAATAATGGCCCCAAAGTACAATAGTGATACTGGAAGTTCAGATATGCAAAGGAAGAGCTGTAAAACACTTTCCCCTAAACAGCATCTCACATCATCACATGAAGATGAAGAGTGATTGCAGTGCCAAAAAGACATTTTAAGGAAAAAGCAGTCACTTTCACATCTTTTATTATACGATATTGTTTTAATCATTCTTTTTTATTTATTATTTTATTATTGTTGACTTTTTTGAATTATAATTTAAACTTGATTATAAGTATGTGTGTATAAAGACAAAATAGTATACATAAAATTTAGTACTGTCTGTGGTTTCAGACACCTCCCCAGTGTTCCTACCGTGTATTATCTACAGATACAGGGAAGTATTGTATAGATTTTACTGGAAATGTTACTAAATAAAAAAATAACAACAGCAACAAACCCAGGGTGGGTCTTCATAAGATTTGATTTTCAGAATTACTACTTTATGTTATTTTATGTCACCAGTTTCCAACAAAACAATGAGACATGAAAAAAACCAAGAAAGTATGATTCATACACAGAAAATAGCAATCAAGAGAGTGTTTTCTCAAGAAAGGAGGCGGGAAGTTGTAGGGAGGGTAGAGGGATAGGAAAAAATGAGAATCAAGATGTGTCATGTACTGGTACAAATCCTCAGTGTTGAATGTGATTATAATGTCTATATAAAATGTACCAATAAAATCAATTTTAAAAAAAGAAAGCCCATATGTTAGTATTATAAGACAAGTGCCTAAAATCAGCTATTTAAAATATATTGAAATTGAGCTGCAGCAACCTCAGTGGTAGATTGCAAGCTCAACATGCACAAAACCCTATATTCAAACTTCAGCTTCAGAAGTAAACAAAAGACTGTAGGAAACAATATCTGAATAACTAAAGGAACAGACATAATGAGAGTCCCAGCAGGAGAGCAAATGATAGAAAGAATGTTCAAGAAATACCCAAATCCTACCTAAATGTGATGGGGAACAATGAAACACCTAGAAATCTCAATACATCCCAAATAGGATAAATTCAAACAGATCCAGACCTAGACACATCATAATCTAACTGATGAAGAAGGGCAGACAATCTTGAAAGCAGCAGGTCGAACAGCTGATTCTCTTTAGACATCTTGGTGACCTTTAGACAATAGAATAACATATTCAGAGTACAAAAAGACAAAACATGTCAGCAAGAAATTCGTATCCAACAAAAGGATCCTTCAAAAATGGAGAAACAAAAACAGTCCTGGATAAAAGTAGAAATTAACACTAGAAAGCTTGGCTACAAAAATTTGAAAGGAGCCAGATAAGGTGGTGCAACACTTGTAGTCCCGGAATTCTGGGAGGCCGAGGAAAGAGGACCCCAAGCTCGAGCCCAGCCTGAGCAGTTTAGCAACTTAGCGTGACTTTGTCTCAAATTAAAAATTTCAAACAGGGGGCCGGGGAGTTAGCTCAGTGGTTCCGGTGCCTGTCCTGCAAGCGCAAGGGCCCGGGTTCGATTCCCCGGTAACCACATACTATACTGGGCGTGGAGACTCACCCCAGCAGCAATCAGTACCATATACCACAGTGCCGGGCGTGGTGGCTGACGCCTGTAATCCCAGCACTCGGGAGGCAGAGGCAGGAGGATTGCTGTTATGTGAGTTTGAGGCTGAGCTCAGGGCCAGCCTGAACCACAAAAGTGAGACCCTGTCTCAAAAAAAAAAAAAAAAAAATTTCAAACAGGATAGGGATGTAGCTCAGTGTAAAGGCCCTGGGTTCAATCCATAGTACCTCAAAAACACAGTGAATGATGAAATGAATGAATGAATAAAATAATAAGGGGAATCCTTCAGATTGAAATAAAAGAACACCAGAGAATAATACAAAAAATACTCATGAAGAAATAAAGAATACTAATAAAAGTAACCTCACAGGTTATATTTTTTAAAAAAACAGTATAATTGAATTTTTTTATTTGTAAATTTGTTTCTGATTTAAAAGATTACATAATCAGTAGCTAAGTTGTTGCTGGGTGCTAAAGAAAGATGCATTTGTATGATAATAACACAAAGGGAAGAAAAAGAGGTACATAGGAGCAATAATTTTTCATATTATTTAAATTAAATTTGTATTTATCCATAGTAGATTATTATAAATTTAGATATTAATAGTCATCCTCAAACAGGAGGAGAAAATAGCAGAGTGGTGATCAGTAGCAAAATTCAGCCTCTCCAAGATCTGAAATCCAAACACTGGAAAATAACAATTTGGTGGAGGAAAAAAAAGGGAGATTTCCAGAAATCATAAGAAATCGAAAAGAAAATTAAAAGCTACAGAGAAGTTGGAGAGCTTGTTTACAACACAGAAAAAAAGAACAAAGCAGTCTGGAAACTTTCCTCAGTTTGTGGCTTGCAAGAAGAGAGATTATACAGAATAAATACTGAATATTTTATTTTAAATGCATTATCCACTTATGAAATTTCCCTTTATGAAGTTTGTGAAGAGCAAACTAAGTTTAGGTACAACTGAGTCATCCATTACCTTAGATTTGGATCCACAAGGACTCTGGGAGATCATACTGTCATCTCCTGGTTACCAATGACTTGCCTACCCAATTCCTAAGTCTGCATTCGAGAGTGAAAGGGAGGGAAAGAGCCCGAAGACCAGTAACATCCCTCAGCAAGAATTTGTCTCTTTAGTCAAGATAGGAAACTCTCTTATTCTCTTCTACTTATATCCCAATTACTAGAGCTATGTCCAGTGGCCCCTGAGCTTCAGGAGAGGATGGGAAATCTAGTATTTCTTCTAGGCATATTGGTAACTAGTGAGGAAGCCAGAGAGGGTAGACACTAGGTGGTAACTGGCAGCTCCTGCCATACATTTTGGCCTCAAGCTGAACCAGTGCTGTGGGAGGGAGCAAAGCAAGGGTGAGCACAGACCCCAGTGTACCCTGTAGGCCTGTGTTCTGTTAAAGCACTAACTGTTCTTTTTCATCTGAGGATGTAAATGCCCTGTCCTTCCATTTCTCCTCATCACCATTTCCTGCCCTGCCCTCCCCACAGATCAGCTACGGGCCAACGTTTATATGCAGCATTTCAGGCTGCGCTGTGAGTCTAGCTGTCGATTTCTCCTTCACCAGCTACAACTTTGGGACTTGCTTCCTCTACCAAGCTGGAATGCCCTCATACAAACAAACTCTGGTCATCACCAACAAAGAAGATACATCTGTGAGGTGAGTCAGCCTCCCAGAGCATCCAGATGGTCTTGCAGCTCATTGGAATCCTATAGACTCTACAAGTGTGGTCCTGCAAGACCACAAAAGAGAGATATGAGAAGGAGTCAAACATAGTTGCTCCTCATCTTCATCACTAACACTATTGTTTGGATAGCCATGAGCGATTTGTGTACAGAGGACAATACTAAATTACTGCATGGGAAGTTCTGTGGCATCCATTTATTTTCTTCATGAAATAGACATGGAAACTGAGGTTTAGAGAACTTAAATTTCTCTGCAGGAAATAGCTGATCTCTAGGGAGCCTAAGTCTTCTGATTCAAATCCAGGTTCCGATCAAGGTTACTGGGCTCCATCTGAGACCGAATTTCATAAGCCCACAGACCTGCATTCATTCAAAGCTCTCTGTACCAATACGAAGAGAACTTTCCGCAAATGTTGCTTTTTGACATCATCCAGTATGATGACTGATGGCTAGCTCTTGAAATGAGGCCAGTGTGCTAAGGAGCTGAATTTTTGATTTAATTCATTTTAATTCTACTAGCCATGTGTGTCAAGTGGCTACACCAGCACAGATCTAACTTCAAAGTTAAGTGCTTTCTCAGCTGAGTGATCTTGGGCAGTCTTATTCTGAGCTGGGAATAGAACCTAGGACTTCGCACCTGCTGGGCAAGAGGTCCACCACTGAGCTACGCCACAGTCACTGTAGATTTATTAATTCCTATATCTCTGTATTCTTACCCAAAATGGGAGATCAGAATAGTACCTCATATATAAGACTATGAGGAGACCAAATTAGTCCAGTACTCAGAGCATGAAGCATTGAAAAGGCTCGGTCATTGTTAGTTGCCACCCTTATTGTGATTATTATTATCCTCAATATTAAATTATGAATCATATAACTTTAAATATTAATTAAAATCTCATCGACTTCTCTGTTTCCTTATGGTTTAATGTAACCTCACTCTTACTTTGTCGAAGACATTGTGTTTCACCCACTGGGCCAGCTAGATGCTTTCTCTAAATACCTGTCCAACAGATGAGGAGAGTCCTCACAGAGAGGTCTGGGTGCCTTTCTGCCCACCTGTTGGGTGGGCTAGACATGATCTTTCCAGATTCCTTCTGGTTGAGCAACCTGTCATACTAAAAGTAGCTTGCTTTACGGAATATTTTTTCCATGCCCTACTTCATTTTATTTAATCTCGTCAACAACCCCATGAAATTTCACTTTAGCGATGACTTTCCTACCTGATTCCTGAGTTTGCCTTCGAGAGTGCTTATGTTGGGGGGCAGAGACCCAAATGACCCAAAGAACATTTCCTAGATCAGGCGGCTAGTTAGTGATAAGATCTGAATCCAAATTCCTTTCTCTGTGACTCTCAAACTCCCTCCCAACCATAAATGCCTGACCAAGAAACAGGCTCAAGAGAAAGAAAAGAGCCTTAGGCAAAGGGGCACAAGCCTCTGGGCTGAGGGCTGGTTCTGCCTGGATCTCGGGATGTAGCGTAGGGTGAGTGCCTCGGTGTGCCTGGGAGTGGGGGCTGGTCAGTGTCGCAGTCCCTTCCAGCTCCTCAGCGGCTTCTCTGACTTTAGGACAAATGGGCAGGCAGCCCAGCAGAGCCAGGCCAAAAAGACCAGGGGATTTATCCATCCCTCTAGGCCAGCTTTCTTTCTCAGAGTGTGTGCCTCTCCCTCTTGATTTTCCCCAGCATAGATTGCTTGTACACCAACACCAGCTACCTTGAGGTGAACTTCCGTGCCGATGTGATTAAACCAGGAAAGACACTGGAGATCCCAATCACCTTTTATCCTCAAGAAAGTATCAGCTATCGAGAACTTATCCCCTTTGAAATCAATGGGCTCTCTCAACAAACAGTCGAAATCAAAGGGAAAGGCGCTGAAGTGAAGGTGGGTAAGAGCTGATGAGGGAGGCCTGGGGCTCGGCCCTCCTCCCACTCCTCCAGGCTCCCTTGTCAGCCTGAGCCCACATGGCTCTTCCCTGTCCATGTCACAAAGAGGGGAACTGTCCGTCAGGTTCAGGTGAATCACAGCTCTTACTCAGTTCCAGATTTCACTATATGGAGGAGATAGGTAATCACAGGTGGAGATAACGTTCTTTTCTTTCTTGGAGAAATTTGAAGTTTTAGGTGCAGCGTCACAAGCATACCTTCTTCCTCCCAGTGCACATCTCCTTTCCAGGCCTAATAGACACCTCTGAACAATATGTGTAGACATATGTTTGAGCTTTGTGGCACATTAACACCCTCAATAATTAACATTCTCCAGTAAATTATGGACCCCAAGATTACTTTGGTCAAAGATTCCTTTTACCCAGGGTCTCCAGGTAGACAGAGAATGGCCCTGTGTTCCTGGTACTGTATTCCTGGCAGCCTTCCCTTCAAGCTGTAAGAGAGGAAGGGCACTACCCCTTTGTGTATCCAGAGCCAGAGCCTCCCCATGCCACCGAGGCCTTCATTCATTCATCCTTCATTTGCTCATTCTGCATCCACTGCATCCTGGTAACTGAAACATATTCTCAGACCTCCAGGCTCTTGGTCAGCAAAGGGACTCTCTTGCCATTTTAGACAAAATAGAAATATGTGAACTGGAAGATAGTTAAAGACAGTTGGAGACAGAAGTGATCAAATGACAATGACCAACAGGTACTCTTATTGAAGGTCAGGGCATTCCTGGAGGTAAAGATTGGCCTGCCTTTGACCCCCATCCAGATCAACATTTCAACCAGGGCCTTAGATGAGAATTTTGTGATGTATCTACTTCTCTCCACTTCTGCTGTCACTGTTCCAACCAAACCACCATCCTCTCTACTCTTCCTGCTTTCTCACTTCCTGTCTTATAGTCTTAACAGAACACTGTAGCAAAAAACAAACAAATAAAAAAAAACATATATAATAGATTAGGTCAGCGTGTGTTTTGCTGACTCCCATTTCTACCAGAACAAAGCGCGTGCTCTCTCTCTCTCCCCACCCAGCTGTGGCCCACAAGGCCTGACTGCCTCTCCATATTCCTCTCAGCACTGACTCCAAGCCACAGGCCGCCCTCTCTAGCCCAGGACCTCGCACAGGCCGTCTGTCTCCTCCTGCTGTAGTGCTCCCCAGCCTCTCCCAGGCTGGCTCACACTGACCATTCCCTTCCTTGGCTCTTGAGATAAGCATGAAATCTTCAAGAAGGCCTCCTTGGGCCCCTAGTCTGATTTCAGCCCTCTACAATGTGCTCTCAAGGTGCCCTGACTTTTCCTCCCTCTCTCTGGACCCAGTTTTAATTATGTAGTTTTGTGATGAGGTTAATGGGCATTTTATGCACAGGAATGTTGGGTGAGCAGACAACCACGCAGCAGGCGACTAGATTGCTGGAGATGGGAGCCTCCAGTGCCTCGTGGGACCGATGCAGCATTAACATTTGTTTTTCTCATTTGTTGATGAATCCTTCTTTCTAATCTCTTGCCCCACAGGTTTCAGTCCTAGATCCAGCCAACAGGATTGTGAAGTTAGGAGCTGCCCTGCCAGGACAGGTCGTGAAGAAAACCATCTGCATCATGAACAGCAGCCTTGTGCAGCTCACGTTTAACCAGTCCGTGCTGTTCTCCACTCCAGAACTCCAGGAACCCAAGGTAGGTGCCCGGGGTCCTGGGGGCTCTTCACGCTGCCCAGGCTAGAGGATGACCAGGCTGATGACACTAACAGCCCACATCTCGTGGGCATCTAGAGTGACACAGACCACCCTGAGAGCCTTCTCTGTGCTATCTGAGGTAATTTTTCCCAAAACAGCCCGGGGTTAATACTTTGATTATGCTCATTTTACATTTTCACTTCATTTTCCAGTGTCATTTATTTATTTACCCCTCCACTGCATGAATGGGCCATTTCTGCTCATTTTAGGTGTTTCTATTCTTTTTCCATTATGAAAAGCATTATGATAGCCTTGCAGCAAAGCCTTTGTATGCATCTATGACAGCCCAGGGGACAAACCTCTTAAAACAAGGACTAGAAGTGGACTCTTGAGTCAAAAGGGAAAATGTATTTCAGTTGGTATCACCAGTCTTCCTCCTAAGTCTGTCCCCCTTTGCATTCTCTTCAGTGGTAAAAGAAAAACATGTGTTTTTAAATCCACTTCCCTGAATAGAGAAGCTTTCGGACGCACCGACCTGCTACCCACCTTACCATCATCAGTCCTTGACTGGCCTTTCAAATATGGACCCTAAGTGTTTCATTCCAAGAGTGGACTGTATCTATTCCTTCATTCCATTCATTCTTTCATTTATTCTTTAAATGTGTGTGAGGTACAGAGAATATAAAAGAGATTGACACAAACCTGAGTCTCGTGAACTTCATAATCTTTTGGGGTCACTGATATATAAACATTCCCAGGACAGCATAAAAACTGCAGAGATGGTGTGACTTGGGGGCAGGGCTGGTGAGAGCAAAGCTCAAGGGCGCTGAAGGCGTCAGAGAGCAGAGAGGCCCGGGCTGCATTCAACAGGAGGAGCAGATGTCTCCCAGGGAGACAGGTTAGCCAGGGACCCCACTGGAGGCAAAGCTATATGCAGTATATGCTCCGATGGGTCAGTGTTTCTGGCAAACCAAGCAAGAATCAGTGTGGAAAGAGCATTGTGTGCACCACCTAGCACTTGCAAGATACACAAAAATCAACTGTGACAGCCCAACTAGAGCAAGATACCAGTAGGCATCTCATCTCAGACCCTTCATTGTCCATCGCACCATCCTCACTGAGCCAAAGTCCAGTCCGTGGTCTCAGTGGGGCACGTCCTCTCACTGATTCTGCCTCTGAGGTGTCCTGTGTGACCCCGTCACCCTCATGTTTGAGAAATCCCTGGCACACGTTGCTGGTGCAGTCCTCTGTCCCTCCCTTCACGCCCTGGGCCACAGCCCCCTTGTGGGTAACTGCTCAGTGCTCTGTACCAAAGAAAGATCAAGGGTCAAAGAGAAATTAGCTTTCTTTTGATTTGTTTTTTACTAGGACTAAGGAGAAAGAGAAAGATATCCAAATGTATGCGATTGCTCTCAAACTGTAGAATCGTGAGTCACCTGAGGGACTTTTGAACCCTCCCAGGAGCACTGAGTCACTCAGCCTGGGACAGGACCATGGAATCTGCATCTTAATCATCCCAAGGAGTTTCCCTGAGAAACATCAGAGGCCTGCGTACTTCCCACTTCCTTTGTAAGAGAGGAGGAGGAGGAAGAATGAAATGCTCAAGATGAGTTTGCAAGGGAAAGGAATGGAACTGACATTTGTCAGACGCTGCGAGGTGCCACACACTTCATATACACAATCCTAACCTTTACATAAAACCAATCACCAAAGTTTTAAGTCATTTATCAGTGATTACACAGCTGGCTCAGCAGATGGGAGATTTGTCTCCTGGGGTGACAGCACCAGCAGCAAGACCTCAGAGAACTGAGAGGACTCCCCCCTTGGGATCCTCCGCTGCTGGGGACCCCTGAGATGTTATTGGAAACCTCTGTAGTAGGCTCTAGTCTCCTGTCCAGTGTACAACAAAGGCCTAAAAAAAATCAAACTAAAAGACAGCACAAAGAGATAGAAAACAAGACGCCAAGATTACCAATGCCAGTGCCCCCAACGAAGGGGCTAGCCAGTCTAAGCCACTAATTTTTACTGATAATCAAATGGGGTAAAGGCAAACTATGTACAAGGACAGCACTACATGTGAAGATATGTCTCTGTGGGAATTAACGAAAGTAAGGCTCATCAAGGGCAAGACATAGTATTCTTGAATTAGGAATGGAAGAGACAAAATATATGGTCATAATTAGAATGTTGGCCCCTAGTAAGAAGGTCTTAGTTGTGGGAATGGATTTTGGCTGTGAGATGCTCTGACTTTGGCAGGTAAGTTTCAACCAGACTTGCCTCTATAAACAAGTCAATTTAGGGATCAACTGTGTTTCACCTGTACTGCTTCCAGCCTTTTGGGGACATGGTCACTACCGTAGTCTCCCGCACTCTAATGTCAGGTGCTGAGTCAAGCTGTTGTTTCCCCAGGTCATCACCCTGGTGCCCTTCAAAAACATCACCCTGAAGCCCAAAGAGGTCTGTAAGGTGGAAGTCATCTTCGCCCCGAAGGTGCGCATCCCTCCCTTCTCTGAGGAGGTGTTTATGGAGTGCATGGGCTTCCTGCACCCCCTCTTCCTCCTCAGCGGCTGCTGCCAGGCCCTGGAGATCTCCTTGGATCAGGATCACCTCCTCTTTGGGCCAGTGATGTGTCAGGCACAAGCCACACGCCGCATCATCATGATGAACACAGGCGACATGGGCGCGAGGTAGGAAGCCCCGCCCCGCCGCCCCCCACTCCCCACTGCTGCAGACAGGACTGTTCTTGAACTCCCGGATGTCACTTTTTAAGCGCAGCCACTCGTTATTTCCATCCTTTCCCTTCTGAGTACACGCCCTGGCTTCCAGATGGGACAGCAGCAACCCCACCAGAGTGACCACTGGTGACTAAGTTAATATGATGGAGAGCATTTGCTCAGCCCTGTCACCTGCCCTTCACATGGCCCAGCCCCTCTGACACCAACAATGACCTGAGGAGACTGGTACTCCACAGACCAATGCTACAGGCAAGGAAACATCTGTGACACAAAGAGAGTGAGCAGCTTTTCCAAAGCCATGCATATAATGAGAACTTACCGTGTGCGGGAGCAGTGCTGAGGGTCCTTACCTATAATCTCCAAGTGAGGGCCCCAGGCCCTGTAAGGGGCTATTGTCAGTCTCCCATTGCACAGAGGAACTGAGTCCCAGAGAGGTCAGGTGACCTCCCCAGGACCACACAGCCAGGAGCATGACCCAGGAACCGTTCCCTCTCACCTCTCACAGCACTGACACGGCAGCACAGGCCGCACCCCTCTCACCCTGGGGGACACTGACACACAGACTCAGGGTGAATGGCTCCCAGAGAGGGGTGGCATGGTGGCCCTGACCCTGTCACTGCCCTATGCCATCTGTCCTGTCTCCTGCCTGGACCGAGCGGCCAGCCCCAGCAGGGTGACCACACAGGGCCATCAGGTCCCAGTGCCACCACAAGGGTCACCACCCTCCTGGGTCTGCACGGGAAGGCAATGCAGGGAATGGTTAAGGCCACAGGCTCAGGTGGGTCCTGTCCTAGCCCAGCCACCTGGCAGCTGTGGTGGGACTGTGGGGACATGTGTACACACATCCATGCATACATGGGTCCTGTGGGTACGAAGATACCATGACCACTTCCCGCACATGGCCCAGGTCACCTTACAGGGAGCGACCGTGACCCGTGTTCCTTCTGGCTGTGCTTCGTCTGGCAGCTCTTTCTCCTCCTGCCTCCTCGGGAGCAGGCCAGGGAGGGGAACCCAGCAGCTACAAGCCCAGGTGACGTCTGTCATTCTCAGAAGTCTTGAGGAAATTACTAAACTGTCTTCCCTGTCTTCCTTGAAAAGGTTCAAATGGGATGTCAAAAAAATCGAGCCTGTTTTCTTCATCAGCCCGGATGAAGGCTACATCACCACCGGCATGGAGGTTTCTTTTGAAGTGACCTACCACCCCACAGAGGTGGGCAAGGAGAACTATAAAACCGCCACCTGCTCCATCCAGGGGGGCAGCCCGCTGAGCCTCAGCCTATGTGGCATCTGCGTGGGACCACCTGCTGTAAAAGAGGTGAGTCGGAGCTGCCCAGGGAGGGAGCAGTGGCGACAGCCTCAGCCTCCCGCTGCCTCCCACCACAGAGACTGCACTCTCAAGCCCACTGCAGGTGAGACAGGCCCAATGGAGCATGCTCCTTTCCTCTCTCCATTGATTCATTCCTATTCATTCCTCAGCTCTCAGCTCCCATGTCACATTCTCAAGGAAGCTTGCAGCGATGTCCGTGTAGATCAAATTCTGTGATAAGACCTCTGAATAAAGGGGTTAGCCCCTTTCTCTATCTCTATGGTTAAAAAGACGACTTGAACAAGCCCTGTCTGAGCCACGTTCCTAGAAACCTAATTATGCCGATAGCTGTTTCCTGACAGTGTTGCCAACGGCAAAAATGACACCCAGCCTCCCTCCCTGACCTTCTGTTCCTTCAAGAATATTAAATGGACAGAATCAAACAGCCCACTATGAACAGGGACGAACAAGACTCAGCAGGAACAATGGGGCAAATGTCTAGTCGTGGCTTGTGGGTACATCTCCATCCACTTACTGCAGAAGCTGACAGACCATTTTCCAAGTGGCTGTGTCCTTTACATGTCCACCAGCAGTGTCTGTCACTCTGTTTGCTCCATGAACTTACTGACACCTGATGCGGTCAGTGCTTTAAATCTGGGCCCCTTGACTAGGTGTGCAATAGTGTCTTGGTGAGGCTGTTCTTTTGCATTTCCCCGATGACTGATGATGAGGAGCAGCTTCTCAGGTATTCATTTGCTGTCCTATGTCTTCTTCGTTATGGTGTCTGTTTCAGTCTTTACTCTGGATATTTGTTCTCCTCTTAAAGTTTTACATTTTGGTTTTCAATGTGCTCAGAGTGATTTTTTTTTTTTTTTGAGAGGAGGTCTCGCTTTACAGTTCAGGCTGGCCCTGAGCTCACTATGTAGCCCAGGCATGCCTGGAACTCACAGCAATCCTCCTGCCTCTGCCTCCTGAGTTCTGGGATCACAGGTGTGAGCCACCACGCCCAGCACTGCATTATGTGTTATTGGGAATCAAACTCAGGACCTTGTACTTGCAAGGCAGATGCCAGAACTACTGAGCTGAATTGCTGGCCCACAGAGTGAATTTTTGTATATAGTGTGAGATATAACTCAAAACTTTTTGTATATGAACATGCAGTAATCCCAGCCTCACTTACTGAGAAGCATGCCCTTTCTCCTCAGAGCTGCCTTCACACCTGGCAAAACCAACTGACTGTATAAGTGCAGGTCTATCACTGAATTCTATCCTTGTCCACGGATCTATGTGCTTAACTGTAAGCCTGCACCACACTGTCCGTGCTGATGAATCAGGTGACAAGTTCTCACCCTTCACCTCCCTCAAACAACCGCGTGTGGCACTGTAAACCCATCTCCCTTCTCCAGACAGGCCACCACCAGCTGTTGTTTCTCTGATCCTTCTCCACACTCTAATCCCCTGTCAGGAATCAATCCTTAAATCCTTTTCTTTCTTTTTCTAAAGACACTCGCGCCTTGTTGATCTCATCCAGCTTCTTGACCTTAAAAAAAAAAGCACTGCTGTATGTATTTCCTATTTGGACTTTTCCCTTAAACTCCATATTTGCAGGTTCCACTTCCTGTTCAACTTCTCAGAGATGCATGCACAGAACTGAGTACCGGCTCATCCCGCAGTCACACCCAACCCCATAACTGGCGTCCTCATCATCCTGGCTGCTGAGGCTGAAAACTTCAGTGTCGGGCCAGGGATTTAGCTTAGTGGTTCCGGCGCCTGTCTTGCAAGTGCAAGGACCCAGGTTCAATCCCTGGTAACCACATACTATACTGGGCGTGGAGACTAGGAGGATTGCTGTGATGTGAGTTTGAGACTGAGCTCAGAGCCAGCCTGAACTACAAAGCAAGACCCTGTCTCAAAAAACCTAAAAAAGGGGCCGGGGAGTTAGCTCAGTGGTTCCGGCGCCTGTCTTGGAAGCGCAAGGGCCCTGGTTCGATTCCCCGGTAACCACATAACAATACTGGGTGTGGAGACCCCACACCCAGCCGCAACCAGTACCACATACCACAGTGCCGGGCGTGGTGGCTCACGCCTGTCATCCCAGCACTCGGGAGGCAGAGGCAGGAGGATTGTGATGTGAGTTTGAGGCTGAGCTCAGGGCCAGCCTGAACCACAAAACCGAGACCCTGTCTCAAAAAACCTAAAAAAAAAAAAAACTTAAGTGTCATTCCAGAATCTTGTTCCACCTATGCCCAGTATTCCATGTACTGCATCCTACCAACTTTTCAAAGTATAACTAGAATAAATCCACTTCCCACCATCTCTAGTGTCACCCAACCCTCTGTCATCTCCTCTCTGGTCTATTGGAAATACCTTCTGATTGGGCTCTTTCTCTGTCACCTGAGATTCTGTTAAAACCCTCTCTACTCCAAGCTCCCCCAAAGTTCTCCTGTATCAATAGAAGAAAATAAATCTGTACCATGACTCCTCAGGCCGCGGATGCTGTTCTTCCCTGCTAACTTACTCTCACTACTCCACCTCTGCAGAGTAGCTTCCTTGTCATCGGTTAAAGTTCAAGGCCTTTGAGTGAATGTTTCCTCTGCTCAGGATCTCTCCTAACTTGTCCTTCTTCATCTTTAATAAAATAAGCATTCTTGGTACTATAAGGCCTTCCCTAATCACTGTTGCTAAAGGTTCACACCGACCCCTAACCTGGCATTGTTTATATCCCCTGCCATACTGTATTATTTTGCTCCATAGCATTTATTCCTAGCCTACATATTCTGCACTGTAATTCCTTGTTTGTTTACTCTCTGCCTCTTGCCACTTGAACATAAGCTCTTTGAAGGCAGAAATTTTTATTATTTTGTTCATTGATTGAACTCCACCACCAAGAACAATGCCTGGTGCATGGAAATTACTCAGTCAATATTTGTTGAAAGAATGAAAGAAAAAAAGTATCAACCCAAATGCAGGTTGCAAGTACTATTAAAATCAGCCTCCCTGGCACTCACGCACTCCCCTGGGCCCCGGAAACAGACCAGGGGCAAGTGCCATGGAAGGTGAGGTGCCTAACTTCTTCCAGGTGGTGAATTTCACCTGCCAGGTGCGCGCCAAGCACACCCAGACCATCCTGCTGTCCAACCGCACCAACCAGACCTGGAACCTGCACCCCATCTTTGAGGGTGAGCACTGGGAAGGGCCTGAGTTCATCACCCTGGAGCCACATCAGCAAAATAAGCCTTATGAGGTCACCTACAGGCCCCGCACCATGAACTTCGAGAACCGCAAGCACCAGGTAGGCTGGGACTTCTCTGGGATTCCAAGTATCGCTAAAGGAAGGACAGAGTTTGGAAGACAGGTTGGGAACTCAAAGAACATTATAACAAGGAGCAGAGAACACAGATCATGATGGCGCAGTGGGGAGTTGTCAAGCCTTGGCTTCCCATTGGCTCATTTCCTGTGTAGGGGGATCTGAAAAGAGTCAATTCTAGACTAAGCACCAAGCAATTCATATTTAGCCCAATTGCATAAATACCATCATGCTGCCTATAAGAAACAAAAGTAGCCACAGTCTCCCATCCTATCAAAAAATGAATTTTTTTGCTTGGTGGTACCATACCTACCTTGCAAGCACAAGGGCTCAAGTTTAATCCCTGGTACCACAAAAAAGAAGGAATTTTCTTCTATCTTCACTATCTATCTTCACTACCAATGCTTATTCAGATGCAGCCATTGCTGTCATTATAACATAATCCCTCTTACATTTGGTTCATTTTCACTTTACATTGTCATTGATATTTTTCTATTTAACTGTATTGTTTGATACACTGAAGAGACCTCCATAAGTTAACATTAACCTGCTGTTGAATGTTTACCTCCAAATTTCATCAACTTTATAAGTGGCCCGTGTGTGTGTGTGTGTGTGTGTGTGTGTGTGTGTGTGTGTGTGTAATATGTGTAGCTTTTTCATTTGGAGGGATTTTTGCTCAATAAGTTCCCTCAGGTTGGATTCCTGGTTCAAATACATAAGAACATTTTTTTGAATTTTTAAATCTATAACCAAATTGGTTTCCACCAGTATTATGCCTGCCTATTCACAAAGCCTCCAGTAATCCCGTACCCCCGCTGTACCCAGGGGGTGCGCAGCATACCTCTGTGTCATTCTCGTCTGTGTCATTCTTCTCCTCAGGGCACCCTCTTCTTCCCCCTCCCAGATGGGACCGGCTGGCTCTATGGTCTGCATGGCACTGCTGAACTCCCCAAAGCTGTAGCCAACATCTACCATGAGGTGCCCTGTAAGACACCCTACACCGAGCTCCTGCCAATCACCAACTGGCTGAACAAGCCCCAGAGGTGAGGGGGGGTGGAATATTGGAGGGACCACTTCCACATCGAGCTTGGTCCTACCCCAGCTGGGACAGTATTGCGGTGCTCAGAGTCCACGACATTGATCCTTGATGTGGCCAGACGTTTCCTGCACTTCGGCACCTGGAGAATATCTCCTACTCCATGCCATTTCTTACTCATCTCCTAGAACAATGCCTGGCAGCAAATAAATGCTGCATAAAAGTTAGCCATCATTATCATAACGATGGCAATCATCGTTGTTATTACTGAGTGGCCTGTCTTATAAACTAGGCCCCAGCCAGGGAAGGAAGTCCTCTGGATCTCATAACAGGCATAGAATGGAGTGCAAGGAGAGCAGCTCAAAGCCCACCAGCTTTACAGGGAAGAACCGAAGACCCCGTGAAGAGGCACAACGTGCTGAAGGCCACCTTCTTCCTGTGGCAGACAGAGGCCCACATGGAAGCCGTTAACTAGTCCATCAACTAGTCATGCTGCCCGAGTGTGTCCTCTTCCTTCTTTTGGCCTATCTTGTCATAGAGAAGTGGAGACATGAGTGGCACGTGCCTCCTGTAGACATTATGAAGATTAAATGCCTGTAATACGTAGACTGCAGCTACCAAGGTCCTAGCACCTGACAGGTGGTCAAGAAAGGGCAGTTGGAGTTGTTACGATGCAGAACCCATCCTTCCCTCCCTCGACCAAAGTCTCGTTTCTCTCTCCTTTCTTCATGGGTTCTGGCACTGACCAGATTCCGGGTCATCGTGGAAATGATAAAACCAGAGAAGCCAGACCTAACCGTTACTATGAAGGGCCTTGATTACATCGATGTGCTCGCTAGTGCCAAGAAAGACTACAAACTCAACTTCTTTTCCCACAAGGAGGGACTCTATGCTGCGAAGGTATGTACATATCCAAGGCACCACCTTGAACTACTGGACGTTTGACCCTGAGGTTGACAGTCCTCGAATTAGGGAAAAACAGATGCGCTCTCCCCGTCACTATTCCAACTCACCAGTGGTCTTTCACACAAGCTGTTGTACCTCATTCATTCCTTTGTCCCACGAGTGTCTATTGAGCGTGTATGCTGTGCCCTGTGCTATTTGCCAGTAACAGAGCAATGACCAAGATAGGAACCTCTGTTCTCCTGGACCAACTGGTCTGGGGGTACAAGAGGGATCCTGCTTACTCTGAAGGCAGACTTACGGGATTAAATAAGTGTGTGGAGGAAATGGAACAGCTATGGATCTGTAGCTCATGGGAGAGAAGTCAGGGTTATAGATAATACTGGGAAGTTGTTCTTTTATAAATAGTTTTTAAAGCTGTCATGGATGATGGGATCACCCAGGGAAAAACTTTAAAACTGAAAAATCAGACAGGATTTTAAAAGAATATATATAAAAGCCTTGCTGTATAAATAACTTTAGTACCTAACAAGACAAACATGGTATACTTAGGACCAAAGAATTTCATAAAAATAGGTACATGAATGATCAACATCTTTATTCAGCGAGGGAAAGAACTTTAAAAGGGGAGCTCTGGAGTCCATCCCAACCTGGCCTCAAGTCCTCCTCATTTCTTTGCTTTTGACCTTGGGCCAGATACTTAACTTTGGGTTTTTTCATCTGTAAAGGAAGGTGAGAGGAAACGAGAACAATGCATGCAAATTGCATGAATGGGGCCGGGGTTGTAGCTCAGTAGCTGTGCAGCTGTGCCTGCCTCAGAAGCACAAGGTCCTGGGCTGGGGATTTAGCTCAGTGGTTCCGGTGCCTGCCTTGCAAGCGCAAGGTCCCTAGTTCATCCCCAGTAACCACATACAACAATACCGTAGAGATGACTCACGCCCACCAGCAGTCAGTACCACATACCACAGTACTTTATGTGGAAGCTCACGCCTATAATCCCAGCAATCAGGAGGCAAGAGGCAGGAGGATTGCTATGAATTCCAGGCTCACCAGGGCTACATAGTGAGCTCAAGGCCAGCCTGAACTACAAAGCAAGACCCTGTCAAAAAAAAAGCATTGATGAAGTGGATATACACCTCCAGTGCCTGCCACAAGGTGATCATTCACTAACTGTTAAAAGCTGGCGTTGTCATTTTTGTTAACAATTCTAGCAGTAACAGAACAAGAGCAAAGCCCCCTGCAAAGGCCGCACTATTCTCTGGGACAGCTGTGCCCACCAGGGAGGTGATGGCACTGGACTGAGCTGTTCTGGGTACTTCCAAAGCAAACCCAGACTGCTCAACTGTTTCTCGCTGAGACAAGCCACACCTGAACACCTGAAGAGAGAGGCAAGCTGGCAGGGTGCTGTCCACCTGATCCGGGCACTTCCTGTCCGCAGCCAAGGCTAAGCGAGAGCAGCTGCCCTTCGTGTGTGCAGAGGACGGATGGCTAACTCCTCCTCTGTCCTCTTCTCCCTGTCTTCTGTCTGAATGCAGGTGATCTTCCGAAATGAGGTGACCAGTGAGTTCTTATTCTACACAGTGAGTTTCAAGGCCACCCCTTCAGGCACCATCAAAACCATCAAAATGACAAGCCCTGTCCGGCAGAGTACATCATCCTCCATCAAGCTGGAGAACCCCCTGCCCTACTCCGTGACCTTCTCCACAGAATGCAGAGTGTCCGATATCAGCCTGCCCCCCCAGTTTGTTGTGCCTGCCAACTCCGAGGTATGGCCATGGCTGCTGGAGGCTGTGACAGAGGGTTCTGCCTAGGGGGCCTCTAGGTTTGGGTTCTGCATCCTCTGGAGATGGGTTGGGGCCTAGCAGTGGTCAAGAAGGCAGGGGAAAATCACCTTCGTGTTCCTTTCCTCTGCCACCAAAGTCCTCCTGTGAACTAGGGGTACTTAGTTTTGGTGTGGATGGGTAAAATGAACTTTTTTATTGTGACCATTGTCTCCATTATTTCTTTTTTTTTTAGGTTTTTTGAGACAGGGTCTCGCTTTGTGGTTCAGGCTGGCCCTGAGCTCAGCCTCCAACTCACATCACAGCAATCCTCCTGCCTCTGCCTCCCGAGTGCTGGGATTACAGGCGTGAACCACCACGCCCGGCACTGTGGTATGTGGTACTGGTTGCTGCTGGGTGTGAGTCTCCACACCCAGTATTGTTATGTGGTTACCGGGGAATCGAACCGGGCCCTTGCGCTTGCAAGATAGGCGCCGGAACCACTGAGCTAACTCCCCGGCCCTCCATTATTTCTTTATTTGCCTTGCTTTCAAGAAAAATATTTGGAGGGAGGGGTGCTAGTTATAAAAGTAGTGTAGGGCTGGGAGTATAGCTCAGTGGCAGAGCACTTCTACGGCATGCACGAAGCCCTGGATATGTTCCCTAGAACCACAAAGAAAAAAAAAAAACAGACTACATATAATGAAAAGGAAAGCAAGGATCTGGGTGTGGTGATGCACACCTGTATTTATAGCTATTCAGGAAGCTGAAGCAGGAGGATCACAATTTAAAAGCCAGCCTAGGCAACCTAGTACAATGATGTTTCAAAATAAAAAAATAGAAAAAGGCTGTGAGGTAGTTCAGTGGTAGAGCACTTGCTTAACACGTGCACTGATTGGTTCAATCCTTAGTGCCAAAACTTTAAATGCTTTTTAGAAGAAAAGAAAAGCGAGATACAAAATAAATAATGTATCATATATACAACTCAGACATGCTGCTATCATTACACACACACACACACACACACACACACACACACACACACACACATATGCAGTCACAGACAATTTCTGGATAGATTCACAAGAGGATTTTAATTATAAACCAATAGCAAAATGAACTTTTTAAATTCTTTTTATCAGCATATCAACCCAAACTCTCACTGTCCGGATTTCAGCAAAATCCCTTCCACCTCTCCAATTTCAGCGGCTGGCTTGTTCCTGTTACTCTTCTCTCACCTTCAGAATCTAGACCCCAGGCTTGTTTTCTTTGTTTCCTGCCCATTTTTTAAATCTTAGCTGTATCCTTCCTTCCTTTGCCCTGTTGTGTGTGTTGTGACCAAATAGATTTATTCTCACCTGGGGTCCTTTGTCTTAGGAAGGAGCTTCGGTTGCTTGGCTGGCAGCACCCACATGGCCTCTGTGTCCCACCTGGTTGCAGTTGAGCCAGCTGGAGCTTGGCATCACCTGACCAGCCCCACCTGCCATGGTTGATGTCCTATCGTATTTTCTGGTTGAGGGCAAATCTTCAGTTCAGGGCTGAGGTGTGGGTTCTCTGGCTCTCTCTTTGTCTTCCCTCCACTTCTTCTAAATAGGGACTGAGGCCAGCAGTCTCATGGCTATCAGTAGTTTTGCTCTACCCACTTGCATTTAGGGAGATTAGGTATCTATTACCTGTTCACTTAGTTTTGTTTTAGATGTCAGTTGTATTAACCTAGTTGATTTGTGTGTTTTGTGAACAGATTTAAGGAGTTTCCAAACTATGCTCCAGCTGCCACTATGATCCTATCCAAATCCTGTGACTAATTTTTAGGGAAGAATGTGAGGAGTCCAGTTTTCTTTTTCTCGCAAGTCAACATAAATCTTTCCTGACTAATTTACCTTATATCTTTTCCTGCTACTCTGCAGGACCTAATTACTAACATGCTTAGGTGAAGGGTTGATACCTGGTAAAGGAGACAAACACAGTAGCTTATGTTAAGACTGAATAATCTGTATCTTCTTGTTCTTCAAGAATATCTTGGCTATTCTTGACTATTTGTGTTTTCTATGTAAATTTTGAAATCAGCTTGTCAACTTCTTCAAAAAAAAATAAAAGTAAAATGCTTGTTTGAATTTAACTACATTAAACCTATAGATTATTTTATGAGCATATTAGTGCCAGGCATGGTAGCGCACACCTTTATCCCAGAACTCAGGAGGCTGAAGCAGGAAGATCACTGCAAGTCTGAAGCTAGCCTGGGGTACTTAGTGAGTTCAAGGCCAGCCTGCCCTACAAAGTTAGGCCTTGTCCCAAAAATATGTATTTGTATTAGTATTAGTATATGTATTTGTATTAGTAATCTATAAACAGATTACCCCCAAATTTAACAAGTTAACAGCACATATGTGCTATCTGCACAATTCTGATGATCAGGAATCCCAAGAGCAGACCTCGGCTGGGTGGTTTGGGGCCTAGGTCTCCCAAGCAGCTGGAATTGGAGGCCATCTAGGACTCCCAGGTGACCACGGCTACCCACTCTGTTTTTGGACCCATGCATATAGTTACCAGAAAGACTCGACTCCTTGCTAGCTATTGATGAGAGACCTCAGACCCTTACCAAGTGTTTCTTTCCCTAGAGCTGCTTTCAACATGATAACTTGCTTTCCCTGGCATGAGAGATCTAGGAGAAAGAGAGATTGTAAGGAAGAAAAGAGTGCACAGGACAGAACGTGTATTGTTCTTTGTTTGGTTGTTGCAGTACTGGGAATTGAACCAGGCAGGGCCTTCGCACCGAGCTGTGTCTGTTTTGAGACAGTCTCATTAAATTCCCCGGGCAAGGTGTGAACTTGTGATCTTCCTGCCTCAGCCTCCCAGAGTTCTGGGACGACAGGTGTGGGGCACCACAGCCGGATGTGAAGCACCCTTTCTACCATCAACCTGCTATGAGGCCTCAGGTGGCAGGGAAAGGGTCTGATGCCAACATGGAAGATCCTCTACCTTCTCTTCCAGGGCACATTCTCATTTGAATTCCAACCCTTGAAAGCTGGCGAGACCTTAGGGAGATTGACTCTGTACAACAACGACTTGGGTTACTACCAATATGAGCTCAACCTGAAGGCTGTGCCGGCCCTTCCTGAAAAGCCCATCCACTTCCAGACTGTTCTTGGCAGCAGCCAAAGCATCTTTGCGAAGTTCATCAATTACACGAGGCAGAAGACAGAGTACTTCTCCAGGGTGAGCAGGCCTTTCGTTTGCAGAATTCTGAGTTCAGAAATAACGGGAGGAAGACACTGGCACAGGAAAACCAGGGGCTTCTCTGCCACAGTGAGCCCCGTCTTTCAGCCCTGAATGGAGCTGGAAACTGTCGGCCAGACACAAGCAGCACCAGGCGGAGGGTCTTCCTTTACAGACGTTATCTTGTCAGGCTTGGGTGGGGTGGGTGTTGCTCCCTGCATCGTGCTCAGGGGAGAATGAAGGGGACAGTGTCAGCTGATGGTCAGAGTGGAGGTTGTGCCATCGTGCAGACAGATTTGAGTCCTGGCTTCAACGCCAACTTTTTGTATGAATAATTTACTTAACTCTCTGAGCTATAAATGGAGATGACACCCTGCCTTCGTCCATTTTTCATGGTTGTAAATTAATACTGAAGACTGGGTAGTTCATAATGAAAAAAGATTTATTCCACCCAATCCTGAAGACCAAATAGTCCCCAGGTGGAGGCACCATATGTGCTGAGCTCTCTTGCTGGCCAGCAGGTGGCGCAGGGTGAGAGACTGCATCCAGGAGAAACCCAAATTGCCTTTATAAGGGAGGCTGGTAACTCTCAGATAACCCATTAACCAGCTAATCCATTAGATTCCCCGATGGATCAACCCCCTGGGAGGGCTGCCTTCAGATACTGTTTCACTTGGGCCCCACCTGCTCCCACCTCCCTAATGCCTCACAATTCATGGGGATTCATTTCAACAGGAGTTTTGGTGGGGCTTTTCAAAACAAGCAGTCAACCATCCATCCCACCAGACTGCTGGAAGCACTTTCAAATATTACTGAGAAAGCCGGGCTCTTATCACCTGCCCTAGCGTAGGTACACGTTCACAGTAGCTATCACTTCAGTTGGAATAGAGGTTTAACTACTGAAACAGAAAGCCAAAGCAACAGCAACATAAAGCTCATTCCTCTCACAAATGACGGTCTCAAGGCACTCCCAGTGTGATTCCAAGTGGCAGCTCCACAGTGGCTTTCCGTTTGATACTGTGCTGGAGAGTTATTTTGGTCCACATCCTCCCGGGAGCTTATGACCCGCCCTTGAGACAGCTACCAGGAGAGAGTAGAGTTGAGAGTTGCTTAACTCCCTGCCACCAACATTGCGCTGAACAAGGTTTCCAGGACCACACTTACCGCAAGGGGAGCTGGGAACAGCAGCCTTCACACTGAGTGGTCGTGAGCCGAGCAAGAATCGGGTATGTGGCTATGGTCAAGAGGCCTGGGCCCGTGGTCAACTGTGTTGGGCCAGAGAGGCATGGCCATGCTGTCGGAGCAAACTGGGGCCTCAGTAGTTTAGAAGAACAAAGTCCACAGGGACTCTACTCCTGAAAGTCCCTTGGAAGAGCAACCGCCCTCTCAGTTAGATTCAGTATAGAGTCAGGGGAGTGAAAAGCCACGGGCTGGTCTTGGATAGGCAATTTCGGGCTCCAGGGTAGAGAGGACACCTTTCACTTCTGCTGAAATCTAACTGTCCACAAGTAGGCACACCCATCCCCAAGGGGCCAGAAGGTTCCATGCTCCCTGTGCACGGGCGGAAAGAAGAATCACATCTGAGGGAGCCACCTCACCAGTGTGACCTAGCTACGTGTCTTAGGGCAGATGGCCAACATCTCTGCCTCCGTTTCTTGGGAGCAGAACAAGGAAAATGCTGAGTAACACCTACTCTGCTGGGGGCTCTGGGGACTATCGGGACACTGCTCCATAGCCTGCCCAGCTTGTGGTCCAGCGCTGGAGAGGGGAGGGTGGACTTCAAGCTGCCGGGATGCTCTGTAGAGTCCAGTGCAAGCCGAATTTGTCCATTTCCCTTTCAGACAGACTGTCCAGACTTCCACACAGAAAGACTCATCAGCGTGCCCCCAGGAGCCCAGGGGGGCACTGAAGTCAGCGTGGAAGTCTTCTTTGAGCCCAGCCATCTGGGCGAGACCAAGGGCACCCTGACCCTGACTTCGCTGCTGGGTGGGGAGTACATCATCCCCCTCTTCGGAATGGCTCTACCCCCCAAGCCCCAAGGCCCCTACATGATCCGGGCCGGGTACAATATAGTCATCCCCTTCAAGAATATCTTCCTTCAAACGGCCAGCTTCTCCTGCACTGTGGATAATCCAGCCTTCACTGTCCGCTCCGCAGAGTCGGTGCGGCCCAAGAAGGTCAACAGCATCACCGTCTCCTTCGAAGGAAACCCGTCTGGCAGCAAAACTCCCATCACCACCAAACTGACTGTGACCTGCCCCGGCCGTGAAGGCAGTGAGGCGGGAGTTAAGTGGGTTTATTACCTGAAGGGGATTACCCTTTAGTGGATCACCCTTTGGCCACCTGCACCAACCAAAAGCCACCCCCTCAAGCTCAAGAGCCGTACAGCATCCCAGGCTGCTAAAGAATAGAGAATAAAGTGAGAATTCTCAAGAGACGGGATTGAACCCCTCACTTCATTACCAAGGCTGTTATTTCTATAAGTTCTTAAAATAGCTGTAAAATATTTATTTTATGTTAAGCATCATCACTACATACAACAGATCATTCAATCCTTGAATCTTCTCGATATATTCCATACCTCAAGCATTCTGTAGTGATCCCCATTTTCCACAAACGATGCAGATATAACACTCATGATCTTCTCCACACAGCACCAAGGTACCACAGCTTCTTCTTAAAATCTAAAGGGCCCTTAGATAGGAGACCCTTTTGATGTGATATTTTATTCTATTTTCACACAAAAGCCAAACAGATAAACTATTTTCAAAGCGATGAACAGATAACATCATAACAACAAAGAGTCTGTCCTCTTTTCTCTTAGGTTTGTAGACCATTGGCCTCTGGACCTGCTATCTGTTTCTGGCAGAAAGGTCTGGCTGGTGGCTGATAGGGAGCCTTGCCCCAGGCACCACAGATGGCTGGAGAGCAGTGATCCCCTGCCCATCTGCATGTCATCTCACTGCATTCTTACCAGCATCCACCCCTGTCCAGTCCGGGTTAATTAATCTGGGCAAGGATATAGGCATCTCTTTATCTGCATAATTTGTCCTGTGCAGCTGAGAACCAGGACTATAGGGCTACGGAGCAAACACACACCCAGGAGTTTGTGCTCCAAGGGAGTCAGGAACCCCATGCTGGAGAAGGACTGGGTCCCATCTGATGTGCCAAAACTGTGGCTATTCTGTGTGCACATATAGGGTGACCACGTGGGCCAGCGCCTTTCCTGAGCACCACTCGGAAGCTCTGCCCTGGCCCCACACCTGCCTCTTCGCTTGGGTCTCGCTGTGTTTCCCTATCAGTACAAAGTGTTGAAATAAAATGGATGAAGACCAGTCCTGGAGTGGCCTTGCTTGTTGGCCTTGCAAGCACACGCCTTTGACTGAGGTCCCCAGCTCTACTTCCTGTCCCCGTTCTCATTCCCTACTGCACCCTTGCAAGACAGGGAGGAGGCAGGAAAGCAGACTGTCACTTGGGAATGAACAGTGCCCACTGGATCTCCGGGACACCCCCAGAGCCACCAGCGGCAGCACCTAGTTACTGAGTAGAGATCTAAACACTTGGGCCCCACCCTGCATTGACTGAGTTAGAAATTGTGGGAGCACAGCCTGCCATCTGTCTGTAACAAACCTTTGTCCCAGTGGAGGTGTCCACAAATGTGAACTCTTCTCCTTTTTTATACCTCCCCACAACCCTGAGACTAGTGCACACTATGCACAGCACATACAAAATTAAGAGCTTTTTCCAGAGTGCTTTTAAGTTCACACTTACACTTCATAAACAATTCATTTTTATAATCATTGCAGACACCTAAAATAGTTGTAAAGACAAGGAACAAGACAGTTTTCCCATTGGCTAAGTGGACAAAGACTACGGTAACCAGTAATCTGGAAGGGTGCTAAAGTCAACAACATTAACACTGGCCAATATAGAGCATCTGCATAAAGTCAGTGGTTTCCAACTTCAGGGTCTGTCAGAATCTCTTAGAGGTCTTGCTAAAACCCAGACTCTGAGCACCCGTCAGGGGGTCTCGTGTAGAAGGTTTGGGTGGGGCTGGCAAGTTTGCCTTTCTAACCACTGCTGGAGATACTGTCCCTGCTGCTCCACAAGCAAGCTGGTACTTGGGGCTCTACACCCCCAACCTCCTCGCTATCTGAGTGGCCCGTGGGCCCCTGCACATCACCAGGGAACTTTAGGAAGGAAGAAGCTCAGGCCTCCCAGACCTTCTGAGTCAGAATCTGCATCTGAAGGGGCCTGCAGGTGCGTGGCCCGCACTGAACAGCTCAGAGGCCTGCTATGAGGTCACTAACCCTGACACTGAAAAAAAAGCAGAGGCCACCATGCAAAAGCTAGAGCAACACACCAGCCATATATCTGGGCAGTATCGGGGAAGAAGTAACCCCAGCCTGCTAAGTGTCTGATATGCCAAGCTCGTGTTCCCCATAACTGAGAAATGAATTCTAAGGAAAATGGAATTGAAGAATAAGAAAACATTATTGAGAGAAAGAAAGAGATAACTCTTGAGAGACAGGAGGAACACAAAAGTGGATTCCACACACCCTATTTCTCAGAAGAAGTTTTACAGAGCAAAATCACAAGGTGAGTACAAAGTGAATCAAAACTACAGTCAAGCAATGAGACTGCAAGTGTGGCCGCTTGGGTATTGATCCAGTGGGGAAGCAGGTCACATAGCAAGTGTACATGGAAAGAACAAGGACGTTCTTGGGAAGGGCTGAATGAGGAGGTGCTGGTCACCCACCTGTTAACTGCTGTTTGCCTAGACATTTTTGGCCCAGGTGAGTGTAATCTTGAGGCCTGGTCTTCGACAGGTGCACCTCCAGTCACAGGTATAACATGTTCTCATCTTCTGCACTGACTCCCTCGAGGGCCTGGCCCTATCTGACTGCCTGTAATGTTTCTACCTAATTTAGCTGTCTGTAATAAAGGTGATTCCTTCAATTTGGAAAGCCACCACGATGGTCCTTTGCCTGGAGGCTGGAGGGCTCTCACTCACTTCCCCAAACTGGTTGTTATAGAAACTGACCATTTCCAAAATGGCATGGCTTGTTAACTGCCTACAGTTGGCAAGGAGAAATTTGTAACCCTCAACTGCTCCGGGACTCCCCAAACTACAGGTCTGGGTCCAGATCCTCATAGGGCCAGAGACAAAAAAGAATCCCTCTCCCTGTGACCAAGAGCCCACTCTCCTTCTGTATCACAGGATCTCCTTCCAGGCTGACCTAAGAGCAGGTACATTTTTTGCCTTTAGATTGTTCTGCTATTTCCTCAGCCTTAAAGAAACAAGAACAAAAGTTTTATACTAGTGAGTTTGGGATGGCAAAATAGCTCAATAGAGGGCAAGGTTAGAAGCTTGGAGAAAATAAGCATCGTGATGCCACTTACAGAAGTCCATTTGACAGACTATGCATACATCCTTGGCAAAGCCGGCCAGGAGTCCCTAAACTGGGAGACGTTCAAAAGCAAGGGGGAGGTGGTGGTTGGGTGCCATGTGAAGGGGCCCTGGGCACGGTTCCACAGAACCTCTGCTCGGTATGGTGTGCCAAGTCCAGCCACTTCTTTCGGAAGACATGCTTCAAGTCAAGGGTGACGAGGCTGTTACACTAGCAAGGCCCAGGAGATCTCCAACCCCAAGTGTGACCTCCCCAAGCCTCTTAAACTAAAAAGCTACTAAAACTGAAAAGTTTCAACCATGTTGTCCCGAAGCTGTGGCCAAAATCGCTTTGTTACTGGAGAAGCTGAGCTGATTGGGTACATTGGATGTCACCAGCATTCTCTCGCTGCATGTTCTATAGAGTTATAACTTCTGCATGATTTGTTAATATCTCTTACTAATAGTTGTTAGACTTCTGTTTCAAGTCTGTAACAACCAGGCACTCCATAGCTGCAGATGAAGTGTCACTGTGCAATTGAGACCCTGACGGATCGCCATACCGGGAGGACAGTAGTTTGATAGAAGGCAGAATCGTAAAATAAATCTACATAGTAAACTGCATAGAACTTTTCAACAGACTAGTTATGAAACCCTAATAAAACCTCAGCAGCAGAATGTTTGCATAAAATGAGGAATTGTTACAAAAGTGTAACCTAAGTAAATCTGGCTTCCTTGCTCTTCGTTAACTTCAAAACCACTAATTCTGGAGGCCTTATGCTATTAGCTTCCTGCTAGCTGTGCCATAGATGACACCTGTGAGGTGTAGGTTGTGATAAGATGTGTGTAGGTTACTTCCCAGGGACCTGAAGGCTACTTTTGCCAAACACACACTTACCTGAGTGTACAAGGAGATGAAAGGCTTGGCACCTCTGTCTTCAGATTGTACCTGTCCCCATGGCTATTTTAACCATATTCTATTCAGTTCTACATGCAGGTATGTTGATCATTTAAAAATATTTGATCCAAGACTATAAAACAAGGTTAACTTGGCCTATTGCCTATTGATAGCCAGGATGTGTTTTCTTGTCCTTTTTCCTTTCTCCTCTAAAGCCCAAGCAACTGTCACAGGGCCCAGACCCACAAGGCCAGGATGTATTGTGCAACATAATGACACTAGATACACAAAAATTCAACAGGTTGGTGGTGGGGGGGGTGTTTGTTTGTTTATTTGTTTGTTTTAGTTTTTTGGAGACAGGGTCTCTTGCTTTGTAGTTTAGGCTGGTCCTGAACTCACTTTGTAGCCCAGGCTAGCCTAGAACTCACAGCAATCCTCCTGCCTCTGTCTCCTGGGTGCTGGGATTACAGGCGTGAGCTAACACGCCTGGCACTGTGGTATGTGGTACTGATTGCTGGTGGGCGTGAGTCACCACACCCAGCACTGTTGTATGTGGTTACCCAAGATCGAACTCCAGACCTTGCATTTGCCAGGCAGGCACCGGAACGACTGAACTAAATCCCTAGCCCAACAGCTTTCAGAAAGCATTGATCGTGACCACCCACCTAGTGGTCCAATTCATCACAAGAAGAAACATCTTTTGGAACAATGTCCCTGGCCAATGGAAATTACCAAACCTCAGCCCACCCCAGCAAATTAATAGTAATCCACTGCCCTCTTTGTTGTGCAAGTAGCATCTGGGTTACTCTTTTGACCAAATGCTGACTCCCTTCTGCTGAATGCCCCCCACCCAGTTCAACTGAAGCTCCTTTTCCCCTACAGGAGTATATGTGCTTTCATTGTTTGTCTCAGTCTCATTTTTATCACCTCTGCATCAAAGATCCCATAATACAGTGCCAAAGTGATATTCAGCATGCAGTCAGACCTCTTATTATCCACTATTCAAGAAGAGTCTGGGCACAGCAGGGCAAGCCAGTGCTGGTCAACAGGGTCAGAGAAGGGAATGACATGGAGAGTAGGCAGGGGTGGCTCCTCGGCTTTATTCTCAGCCTCACTACCAGTCCAATCATGCCTGGACTTTATGTTCAGCTGCCAGTCCCATCATGTATAAGTAACCTTAATTAGTTAACATTCTCCAAGATATCAGAGGAAAGAAGCTGCTTTTTTCTAGAAACTTTTTACCTAAAGGTAGGACAAAGCATGGGTTTGGGCTTTGAATAAAAATCTAGTTTCTTAGCAACCTGATCCAGCATGCAATTTCAAGGAGAAAAGAGTTCCTTCTGGTTAAAAAGGTTTTTCTGTATCACTTCAATTATTAAAAACCTTAAGACTCATGGGAAATTCAATTCACCTTTAAGAAAATATCAAACCAAAAAGCAGAGAAACAGAGGATGTATTGTATTTGATATAGGTCAAGTAGAAATGAATACATATTGGAGAAATGGACCAAATCACCAACATCGATTTGACTTTTTCATTGTTTTGCATCAACCATCATTAAATCCTAAAGACATAAACTTTGCAAGAAATTTGTAAATTTCCTTGGCAGCACTACTCAGTAACAGGATAAAAGAAAGAAACTTCTCAGCAGTATACATTTTTCTGTACGTGAATCTGTATTTGAGACAGTTCTCAAATTGTTGGTGCACCTACCTCCGTCAATCAGTGTAGGAAAAGGATTTGATGCCCACGAAAATCCCTCCAGCAAGAAAAATCCAATTTTCAGGGATTATTCTTAGACCATTCCCTCATCCCTTGGGTTTTAGATTAGCCCCTATATTCATTTTCTGTGGCTGCATAACAAACCACTACCACCCTAGCCAACTGTGGTGTCTTACCCCACAGTTTTCATGGGATTAAGGATTTCACAATGGACCAAACTGGGTTCTCAAGTCAGGGACCTAAAATGCTAAAAATCGAAGATTAGCTAGATCTTCTTCTGGAGAATCAACGAGAGAAAAATCGGTTTTCAGGTTCCTTCGCTGTAGGGCCAAACTGTATTTCTTTGCTGTTGTACGACTCTAGTCCTCGTTATGTTAGCAGCTGGCAATGGAAGACTGCTGTCAGCAAGAGGCTACTGTTCGTCCCAGCACAGGTGGTTCACAGTATGATAAATTTACTCTTCAAAAGCAGCAGGAGCCTTTCTCTCCCATGTCAAATTTCTCCTAATTCCTTTAAGGACTCATCTGATTAGGCCAGGCCCACCCAAGGTAATCTTCCTTTTCATTCAACATCAACTTGAGTAGGGATCTTAGTTATACATTGTCTCTGTTTCTGATCTATGAGTTAAAGATAATGCTTCATGTTGTCACAAGCATATTAGAATAAAACAGTAGTAAATGCATCTAAAGCTATTAATCTAAATTGAGCTCCATTGTGGTTTTTACCCTGTCCTACATGCCTGTTAAAATAAGGAATCAGCAGGGTATGGTGGCTGTAATTCCAGCATTTGGCAAATTGAGGCAGGAGGCTTAACCCAAATTACACAGCAGGACCTTGTCTCAAAAATAATAATAACCAGGCTGGGGATTTAGCTCAGTGGTTCCGGCGCCTGTCTTGCAAGCGCAAGGGCCTGGGTTCGATCCCTGGTAACCACATAACATACTGGGCATGGAGACTCACCCAGCAGCAACCAGTACCACATACCACAGTGCCGGGGGTGGTGGCTCACGCCTGTAATCCCAGCACTCGGGAGGCAGAGGCAGGAGGATTGCTGTGATGTGAGTTTGAGACTGAGCTCAGGGCCAGCCTGAACCACAAAGTGAGACCCTGTCTCAAAAAAAAAAAAAAAAAATAATAATAATAATAATAACCATGGGCCCAGAATTTAGATCAGTGGTTCCAGCACCTGCCTTGCAAGTGCAAGGGCCCAGGTTCAATCCCCAGTAATTACATACAACAATGCCCTGCATGGAGACTCAGGCCCACCACCAATCAGAACCACATACCACAGTGCTGACCATGGTGATTCACACCTGTAATCCCAGCACTTGGGAGGCAGAAGCAGGAAGATTGCTATGAGTTCAAGGCTGAGCTCAGGACCAATCTGAACTACAAAAGCGAAACCCTGTCTCCAAATACTAATAATAACAGCCATAATAATTAAAATAAGGAATTATGTTGTATCTTCCTACTGCCACCGCATCTTTAACTATGTTGTTGGCATGTATTTTATTTTACTACACAGCTACAACTTCTGGTCGATCATTTAGTGTAACTTTTAACCTGAAGGGAGAGGAGCACTCAGCAATCAGGTTGGGCCTTCCTGGGTATCTAAGCGCTCTCAAGTGGCAAGGTGACATCTACCCATCATTTCTGAGACTTTAGGTGATAGATAGCATTTTTAACTGAGAAATTAATGTTTTAGAAAAAGCATAAATATTCAAACTCATGATTAAAGTGTTTATGCCTCAAGGACATAAACAGCGCTAAAGTGGAAATTTAAGATTTTTTAAGTGAGTTGATTGAGAAAAGTAATAATACAAGTGGCTAGGATATGGCAAAAAATCATGGTGTGGTAGTTTAGTTATTCCAAGTAGGCAGGCAGAGCAGCCTAACCAGAGGGTCAGATAAAAGAAAAGCAAATAGTACACCATTCAGAGATCTCTCAAGCAGCTGATAAAGGTTAGAAATGCAAAGGTAAGCACAAGAGAAGGATAAATCTACCCCAGAAAGGGAAGCAGACCTTTCCTACTAAATAAGTTGACAGTTCCCACTTCGAAAGGGAACTTCACTACGCACTTAAGGACCGTAATGTAAGCCCAAAACACAGTATGCACAAGGGACTTCTATAAACACTCTCCTAAAAGCTTCCTTTTGTTCTCAAATTTATTCTTCATTTCTAGGAAGAACTTGGGTTAATATAACATTAACTGTTGCAATGGTGGGAAACACTGGCTGTGACAAATTGGTAAGTGACCAGGTGCCGAATGAACTATCGCGTTGAGTCAGGTCCCAAGAACCTGGTTGGCCTCAAGTCTACAGATGCTCCCAAGTGAGACAAATAAATGAGCCTTGAACGTTCTTCAAAACCGCACAGCTCGTCGCCAGGCATGACCGTGGGCGTGAGGGGGTGGAACTTTTGTTGGGCGCAGCCAACCACGCGCGACCTGCGTGCGGAGGCGTGTCCGGAGGGGGCGTGTCTTCTTGGCGGAAGGCGGAAGTCGCTGCGGAGTCACGTGACTGGAGTAACATGGCCGCTACTCACTGAAAGCTACCGGTGCCTGGCGGGAGCTAGTCTCGTGAACAGTTAGGCGGTCCGGGTCGGGTGTGGGAAAGCAGATTCTGGGCCCAGGTTCTGGGGCATCGCGCGACGGTAGAGCGAGACAGGCAGACTCGGGTGGCGTGGTCCATGAACCGGCGCCGGTGGCAGCGCGGAGCCACAGATTCCCCGGGTCCTGGCGCGGTCCCGGCAGCCGCGGGCTGAGTCGCGAAGCTCCAGTACCTACCCGGAGCTGCCGCTATGAACCCGGAGAAGGACTTCGCGCCGCTCACGCCCAACATCGTGCGTGCCCTTAATGACAAGCTGTACGAAAAGCGGAAGGTAGCAGCGCTGGAGATAGAGAAGTAAGAGCTACTGGGGACCCCGCCCTGGTTTTGCAGCCCCTTGCTGGTCTGCTCCCTGGGTTAGGGGTCGGAGGATTTCTCGTGTCTTCCCAGCTAGTGGTGCTTTCCCAGGTTTCAGGCCCTTAGCGTGGTATTCGACAGCAGGATATTTAGAGCCCTATGTGGGAGTCTCAGCTTTCCTCTCCACTGGCTGTCATTTGAATCAAGTTCTTTAACCTTCTGATACCCCAGCGGGCTACAGTTTGAGTGAAATAACATCGTGTGGTGCCTGACAGTGGGTGAGTCCTCACCGGTCTCTATCAAAACCACGAACTAACTGTGGCCTCTGTGGTGGGGAAGTCAGAAGCTGAAAATTTGCTAGTGATGTCTCTGGCCTGGCTTCTCACCCAGTTAATGAGAAGTGAAATAGACATGAAGTGACCAGGGGGAGAAATCAAATGCAAATTCTCATGCTCTTAAGACTCATAAATTTTTTTTTTTTTCTGTCATGTAACCTTTCCCTGAAAGTAGAAGTAGGAATAACTTGACCTTTCTTGCTCCGGCGGTTTTATTATATGTATTTGTAATCAGGATCTGATATTTGGCTTTGTTTCCCATTGTTCAAAATAGGAGTTTAACTGATAATGTTTCACTATTTTTTTCCTTTTGTATTTTCTTCCCAGCCAAATCTTAGTGGGAAAGTTGAGTGGGTGGATGATTTCAGAAGAGTGAAGGAGACAGAAAGATCATCAGTCTGGGAGTCAAAAAAGATGGATAGCAGTTCTGCCCTGCCCGGGAGAGTAACCACAGGCCATGTGTGGCTATTCAAATTTGAATTATTAACGATAAAGTTTTAAAATTCAGTCCCTCTGTCACCTATATTTCCTGTATTCATCCAGGCACATATCGCTACCGGCTGCCCTACTGGACAGTACAGATTAGAAAACATTACTATCATTGTCCAAGACTCTGTTGAACATTCCTGGTCTAATCCATGGTGTGACACTCATCCTTCGACCTGGTGCAGAATCCTTAACTCTTGGTTTCTTAACCTTAGTGCTGCTGACTTTTGGGGACAATAATTCTCGTGGGTTATAGTGGGCTGACTTGTGTCTTTGGCCTTTACCCACTAGATGCCAGTAGCACTCCAGTTATAACAACTAAAATTATCTTCAGACATTACCAAATAGCTACTGAAGATGCAAAATCACCCCAACTGACAATTGATTTTTAAAATTACTTTGTATTTTTTTTTCCTTAAAATTAAAGGAGTTGGACTTGAATCAGAAGACCTTTCCATTTGACTCTGATGTTTGATATGTCCATTTAAGCTGCCTTATCAAGCACCACTTTCTTACCTGCTCTTTTTTAATGAAGCTTTCTATTTGTATCCTGGCATTCCAGCGCCAGCAAGTCTTTTTTTTTTTTTTTTTTTTTTTTTTTTTTTTTTTTTTTTTTTTTTTTTTTTTTGAGACAGAGTCTCATTTTGTAGTTCAGGCTGGCCCTGAGCTCAGCCTCAAACTCACATCACAGCAATCCTGTTGCCTCTGCCTCCCGAGTGCTGGGATTACAGGCGTGAGCCACCACATCCGGCACTGTGGTATGTGGTACTGACTGCTGCTGGGTGAGTCTCCACACCCAGTATGGTATGTGGTTAACCGGGGATCGAACCCGGGCCCTTGCGCTTGCAAAACAGGCACCGGAACCACTGAGCCAAATCCCCGACCCCCCAGCACCAGCAAGTCTTAATGAGGATTGTACTATATAAGGGTTTCAACAAGGATGTATAGACATGGGTTCTATTGCTTTGACATTGTTTGGGGTTTTAGTCAGCTTTCTGTTACTATATAAATACCTGGAATAATTGTGAAGAGATGAAGTTCTTTGTGTTTCATGGTTTTGGAGGCTTGAGTCCATGCTTAGTTGGCACCATTGATTTTGAGCGTGTGTCAAGGCAGCACATCGTGGAAGGGAGAGTATGGTGGGATAAAGCCAGTTATCTCTCGATGAGAACTCGAATAAAGAAGAGCAGGTAGGGCTCATCTATACCCTTGAAGAACATGACCTCAGTGACTAGACAGCCTCCGAGTAGCCCTCACCTCTCAAGCGTCCCACCACTTTCCAAGAGCATCACATTGGGGACTTGGCTTTTTAACACATGACCCTTTGATAAATGCTTCAGATCCATACTACAGCCCACTTGATAGGTACAGTGGAGCAACCTGTTATCCCAGCTCTCAGGAAATGGAGTGTCATAGTTACTTTTCTCACGGCTAGTTAAAGGAGGAAGGGTTTATATAGCTCACTGTTTAAGTTTAGTTCCATAGTCAGCTGGCTGTAAGGCAGGGTGGCATGGCAGAGAGGTATCACAGAGGGAAAACAGCTCATTGCAGGGCAGGCAGGAACCAGGAGAAGCAGGCTGCCTTTTTTGGTCCATTTTATATTCCACCCAGACTGCAAGTTTGTTGAATGATGCTATCCACAACTGGAATGGGGCACTGATAATCCCAGCATCACGTCCTTAATCCAGATTTACACACTCTGACTCTTCACCTATATATCAGAGGGTAATTACTTCCGAGAAGGGGGGTCAGTGAGGGTTAAGGAATAAAGACAACAGAGACTTGTGTAATTTCAAAGTATATGGGGGGCTGGAAGGTCAGTGCCTCAGTGAGCAAATAGAAAGATGCTGAGCTATCCATTATTTATTGGGCACACAATAATTTGAAGGAGTATCAGATGACTTAAGGCGCAGTGACAGTTGATGAGGATCTTAGGTTGATGAGGCTCATACTGATGAAGGTGGTAAGGAGAGCATTTTTACATTAGTAGGTGGGACAAGATAGCAGGCTAATAAAGAAGTTGTCTTTCACCCAGGTGAGACCTACCTACCTACTTTCCTTTCCTTTTCTTTCTTTCTTCCTTTCGGTTCTTGAAGAACAAGGATGTCTTCAGTTAATGTACTTTGCCTTTGAGTGTCACAGTATCGTGGGACCATTGACGCCTCAACTTGTGACTGGAGGCAAATCAAGTTATGTTTCCACATATCGTAGCCAGCTTTGACATTTTATTCTGTGCTAGTTAGCTTTCAGTTACTGTATCAGATAACTGAGATAATCATAAAGTGATAAAGTTCATTTGGTGGGCAGGGTGACATTGGACCTTACACAATTATAGTCATACTTTAATTATGAAATGATTTCTTTTTTTTCTTTTTCTTTTTTTTTTTTTGAGACAGGGTCTCGCTTTGTGGCTCAGGCTGGCCCTGAGCTCAGCGTCAAACTCACATCACAGCAATCCTCCTGCCTCTGCCTCCCAAGTGCTGGGATTACAGGCGTGAGCCACCACGCCCGGCACTGTGGTGTGTGGTGCTAATTGCTGCTGGACATGAGTCTCCACGCCCAGTATGGTATGTGGTTACCAGGGATCGAACCTGGGCCCTTGCGCTTGCAAGACAGGTGCTGGAACCACTGAGCTATATCCCCGGCCCCTGAAATGATTTCTCTTCACAATTTATGTAGAAAGGCTCTTGACTCTATGGCTACAAGAGGCTTTTGGAGGGACATCTAGATCCAAGCCATAATGCTGAGGCAGGAGGACCTTTGTGAGATCAAGGCCAACCTGAACTACATAACAAGACCCTGCCTTAAAAATAAATAAATAGGGCCGGGATTTAGCTCAGTGGTTCTGGCGCCCGCCTTGCAAGCACAAGGGCCCAGGTTCGATCTGATCCCTGGTAACCATATACAAGAATAATGTCGGCATGGTGACTCACACCTACAAGCAAGTAATACCATATACCACAGTGTTGGAAGTGGTAGCTCATGCCTGTAATCCCAGCACTCGGGAGGCAGAGGCAGGAGGATTGCTGTGAGTTTGAGGCTGAGTTCAGGACGAGCCTAAACTACAAAGCTAGACCCTGTCTCAAAAATAAATAAATAAATAAATAAATGACATACTTATGTCCACTTTGTCCAGCACCCACTTGGCTTCTCAGGAATGTCTGCTTCTATCCTGGCTTGAGTCACCTGTTTTGTCCCTGAATAGAGGTATTCATTTAGCATTATTGCCATTTCCACCCGAACCTGCATTAAGTGCTCTTATTCTGCAGGCAGTTTTATGATGGTTTTGGTCTTCATGGGGTTCATTTGATATTAGACATTGTCCTTGAATTGGAATTCAGAGAAACTTCCTAGGGCTGGCCTGTAAACTCCTGAAGAGCAGAGACTGGTTTTTTTTCTCCTCAGCACTTAGCACAGTACCTAGTGGCATGTGACACTGGGTATGTGCATGACTGACCAGACAGACATTTTTAGTGGGGGAGTGACATTGTAGCCTGAGGACCTTGTGTCTCGAAAGTCTGGCCTGCAAACAGCAGCATGAGGAGCTTGTTAGGAGGAGACTGTCCCACTTCATTCCCCCAGCCAGGACAGCAGAACGAGAGTCTGCACTTAAACAAGACGTGGATATGACTGCACAGGCCTCAAAGATGGCCTGTTCTACAAGTAGAATATTCTATTAAAATATGCTCTTTATTTACGCCAGTCAGGGTGACCATCCCTACAGATATCCCACAAAGAAAAGTCAGAATATTGCCAGTCGCCTATGTAGTATAGATGAATCAGCTCCCATGCTTCGGAAATGAAAATGTTTGCCAGGGTAGTGTTCATGTGTTTAATCCCAGAATTGCCACATGAGTTCACGGCCAGCCTGAATTGCACAACAGGACACTGTGTCGAAAAAAGAAAGTGTTTAGTCCTCTTATTAGATAAATGGCCCCTCTAAGCTACTCTTACATCCCAGTGTGATTTGGAGCCTGCTTGGCTGGTTCTGTAGGATCGGGCTCAGGAGCCCACCCCAAGGGTCCAAGTTCCTTTCCTGTTCAGTAGCTGGTTGACCCTGAATGAGCAATTACCCTCTACCTCAATGACCTTCTCTGTAAAATGAGAATCAGTGGTATTCATAGTGTTATTTGATTGTCCATACTAATGTTATAAAGTGCCTAGTACAGTGCTGGACATGTTATCATTGTCATATATAATTGTTTTGATTATAACATATATTATGTCATTGTTTCTATCAGGAATGCTTTTAGCACTTTGGTTGGCAGAATAATGGCCTCCCACAACTGCCCTAATCCCTGGAATCTGTGAATGTGTAATTTAAGATAGCAGGTAGAATTAAGATTGTGCATCAGATGACCTTAAAACAGGAAGAGTGTTACCCAGGTGGTCCCAGTGTAACACGAGCATCCTTCAGTGTGGAGGGACGAAGCAGAACAGTGAGTATCAGACGTGACAAAGACTCAACCAGCCACCACTAGTATTGAAGATAGAAGGTGCCACCAGCCTCTGGAAGCTGCCAAAATGTGAGTTCTCTTCTAGAGCCCCCAGAAGAGAAAGCATCCCTGCCCACACCGTGATTTTAGCTCAAAAATAAAGTTGGTGTTCTAAGCCACCAAGTTTGTGGTAACTTATTACAGTAGCAAATAGAAAGCAGTTACAACTCTCTTGTCATTATTTCTAAAGCTTCCCCCACTTCTAGGCCTGATCTCTGCTTATATCATCTCAGTACCTGCCAGCTCTCGCAGAAGTTAGCCTCAGGTGAGGGCCTGGCTGCCTGTGGATTTGCCCTCCGGGTTTTCCAGAACAAACAGCGAGCCCACAGCCTCTGTCACCCCAGCCCAGCAGTCACAGGATTGATGATAAAGATCCTTTTCAAGAAAAATCCCAGAGAATAACAGACCTATTCTAAGGCAGAAATCAAGATTTATCTATCATTTCTGAGGAGGTAAAGGACTCGGGCTTCCCTGATACAGTCACAGTCTCTAGCTGGGATTGACCACTGAGGCGGTGCATAAGGTAGGGGAAATGAAAGTTGAGAGGTATGCTTGGAGCAGTTCTGGGAAAGCCCCAGTTCAGTGCACAAGTGCATGGTTGTATTAGGCTGCCCCAGCTGCCATAACAAAATACCACCGACTGGCTTCCATGGCAGCAGTTTATCTTTCACTCTTCTGGAACCTGGGAAACCCAAGGTCAGCAACCTGCAAGGCAGTTCCCAGGCCCAGACCCCAACTCTGGCCCTGGAAGCAGTTGCTGTCTCAACAGTCGCGCTCACCTGACAGACTGCTTCTACTTTTGGGAGGGGGAGGAGAGGGCTGGCTCTATGGACACTAATCTTAGGCGATCAGGGCCTCTAACTTTATGATCTCAATGAATCTTAGTTAATTAAGAGGCCTTTTCTCCAAATGCAGCCACATTGGGGTTGGAAATGCAGCAAATGAATTGGGCTTGGGGGACAGTTCAATCCATAACAGTGATCATAGTGAAACCTGGGACCATGTGTGAAGTGCTTCTGCCCTGTCTGGGTTGGTGGGGCCAGAGTGTCATGAGACGCTTCTGTTCTCTTTAGCCATCGTGTATACCCATCTCACTTCTCATGGAGGCCCTTTAGGTAATATTTCCTCATTTCACAGGTGAGAAGACAGAGACCCCTTGAGGTTAAGTCATCTTCCCAACCTTCACAGCTAGAACATGAGTAGCAAACGTAGGCTCATATGTTGCAAGCCTGCCCCACCACCATGAATGGTTTCCCTGCCAACAAGAGAAGCATACATGTCTAAAAGAAATGTTGTATTTGGACATGGCTGTGGTGGTCCAGAAGCCAAATGCTCAGGAGACAGAGCCAGTTCCGTATGCAGTGTTCCCAGGAGGTGTTACGAGGGTGTGCAAATGGCTTCTTGGCTACCAAATACAGATGGGTGCTTGGTTGCACTGTGCCAGGGTTGTGTTGTGACCAGTATCTGATGGCAAATGTGAGCTTGTCATGCTCAAGGCTTGGAGAGCCTCCCCTCTGGCACCTTAGTCCAGGGTAGGCAGTTTCCTAAAGGATGAGGAGTTCAGGATAAGATTTTAGAGTCGCCAATTCAGGTTTTGCAGCCTCTAGATTTTAAGAAACATAGTTATTCATCAGCCCTGATGAGAAAGTTGATAAAACCCTGGGCTGTCCTCTCAGGTTTCAGATGTGAGTGACAGATGCCAGCAATTCTCTGCTCGGTGTGGCTGCTTATCCTGCCGGGGCTGATCTACGGGGCCCCTATGCATGCAGGACCCCATCTGTCCCGCTGCTGGCTGGGGAGGTGGCACCCTCGTGGTCAGTGTGGCATTCCTGAGCTCTGAGTTACTACTTCAGCTGTTCCACTCTAAATGCACATGATCTGGTCTGAACTTTGAGTTCCCAAAGCTGGCAAATGGGAGTGCCCTCTGAGAAGCCCAGGGTTTGGGGATCAGAACTGTGGAGCGTACCTCAGGGCCTGCTGGGATTCAGGGCAAGCAAGATCTCTAGAGCCCTGGATTCAGACAAAGTTGAACTGTCCCCTTGGTGTCAGCTCTTTGCAATTGGCAAACTCTTCGAGGGAAAATAATATTGCTGAGTGTCTTGAGGCAGCTTTTGGAGCTTGGGTCAGAATTCCTCCCACTGGAACCCTTAGTGAATTGCTTCCCCCAGGGGTCAGAGGCTGGTCCTCCCACACACTGTTTAGTTTGGCCTGGATCTTAGAGCGCTTTAAATTTTAGAAAATTCACAGGGCAGTTCTGGTTTCTGGCGTCCCTTAAGGAATTGGGAGGTGTGGCATTCTTCCACTCAGCGGCTCGGGGAGAATCAGCCCTCCTGTTCTGCAGACCTTCCCTGGCTGCCTTGAATCTCATTTGAATCTCTTGCCTGGTTTTCAGGAGCCTTTGAGTTTGTGACCTTCAGTTTAACCTCTCTATGCCTCAGTATCCTCATCTTTAAAAAACTGTGCTCTGTGGAAATATGCGGCATGGGAGAAGCCAGTTCACATACGGTTCCATCCGTGAGTATCCAGAAATGGCAAATCGATAGAGACGCCAAGCAGATGAGTGGTTGCTGGGGCTGCAGGGAAGAGTCTGGACATGAGGCATGACAGATAAGGGGTGTAGAGGGTGGTTTAAAAGTCCTTAAGTTGAATGTGGTGATATTGCAGGACTTTGTGAATATACTAAAAACTGCTAACTTGGAAACTTTAGAAGAATGAATTTATGGGCTGTGAATTATAGCTCAGCTTTTAAAAATAAGGATGTGAGTGGAGTGTTGTTAGAGTGTGAGGAAAACATACTTTACGTGTTTGCTGTTACTGTCACCCAAGACGACAGCCTCTTGCTCTGTGCCTGACTCTTGTTCCTCCGCAGGTCGCGTCTCACGCATGCTTGACGTGTGTTCTGTCAGCTAAGTCTCAGAGCTGCTCAGCAAGCGCTGGCCTGACCTCACTATTCCCATTCAGTTATTCGGAGACGCAGGAGCGAGCAGATGAGTTGCAAGACTCATCAAAGCAGATGGGGGAAACGTGTACTCATATTCTCTTTGGGAATCACAGCCTGGAGATGCCATCTGAATGCATATGTCCCATAGGAAGTGTGTCCCACGGAGAACGGAGACAGGTCTGTGGGCTCGCCAGGCAGACAAAAAGGCAGTGCTGAGTCTGTGCTCAGTTTCACAACACAGGAATAAATGTCAGTTGTGGGTTTGTTGCCTGTCCTCCCAGGAGCCAGGAAAAGGGAGCAGGGTCAGCCAGCACTTGTTGAATGAACCTCGTCTGGGGCGGTTCACAGATTAGTTTGTCTCCGTCATGCGGACATTGCCCTGACACTGTTATCTGAGCATGCGTGGTACAAGCTTGTTAGGTGCGTTGTCTCATTTAATTGTCTCAGAGCAATATGAAGTCCTTGTGATTTTTAACCCCTCCTTATGGCTGAGTGTCACCTCCGAATACATGGGAACCTGAATGTGGTGGCTTAAACCTCTGCAGACCAGGACAGAAATGGGGACATTTGAGCATCACCAAATGAATAGGATTGGAGTTCAGTAAAATGATGAATATAAAGTGCCTCGTGCTCAGTGGCATCAAGCAGTGGTAGTGCTGCCATCCGGAGAGAGGTGGTGTTCATACGGGTAAGATTCCAAACACTGGGTCAGGAAAATCTGGAGGTGTTGTGTAGTAATCACTGAGAGCTCCCATTCACCCCTGATGAGAAGTACGCAGAATGACTGATTTTAAGACCTACCATCCATGACCTTACGCATGTTTTTCTGAGCCTCCATTTCCCCCAAGTCTAAGCTGACCAGAATAGTACCCCTGTGGGTGGCTTGTGTTAAGGTTTAAGTTGGATAATGCCCATAAAGCATCCAGCTCATCCCCTGACATACAGCAGAGGTCTCCCTCTGGCTGCCCATTGTCTGCCTTCATGGTGGGCTGGCCCTAGAGGGTCATTTCCAGACCTGTCAAGTATGCAGCTCCTCTGCACTCCCTGTGTATAGTGGGGAATGCTCTGGGGAAACTAAGCACTGAACCGCAGGGCACAATGTAGGGAGAAAGTGACATGTCGCCGAGACATTGTTCTGCACAGGGAATTGCTGCGGTCACTGGATGTGTTCACTTAGCAGCCACAGTGGCTTCAGAAGATAGCAGGGAGAAACTGATACAGTTGAAAGAACGTGGGATTTACCGACATCGGGGGCTCGGACCCTCAAGGCCCTGGGGAGGGAACTGGGTCTCTCAGACTGTTTCAGATCAGGAAGGTAAAGTTAGTAACAGGTGCACAGAGCTGGAGGAAAACTGACTCCCAACGTGCATAATGCTTGGAAAGTGGTCTGCTCCTGCAGTCTGTGAGTGTCGCTGCGCTGCCACACAGGCCGAGAGAGGCATTGCAGGGCTGTGGCTGTGAGTTTGGGTTGTGGCGGCTGGTTTTCCTTTGGTTGGCAGCAGTCCAGACCTGTCTGTGTGTCCTGCCATTCCCATGACTCCTCTCAAACGGGGGTCAGTGAGGTGGTCCTGTGACTTGCAGACCTAGGCTGGGGCTCCTGGCTTCCAGCAAACCCCCATCCCTGCCATTCGGCCACACCTCTGACTGGTCATGGCCAGGCTCCTAGCAACTCAGTGTGCCTTCTGGAATCCCAGGAATGGTAGAAGAATGTCTCATTGAAAAAGGCTTTCAGCTTTTATGAGAAAAGCAGGCACAGGCACATTTGCCTCTTTGGTGAAGAGAACAGTAAAGCCTGAGAGAGCTTTATGTCAGTGACAGGCCCTGGGGATTCGTGGCCATGAGAGTTTCTAGGCCAGACATTAACTTCAAAATGAGTTCAGCCTCAGGCCTCCCACCTCTGGCTCACAAGCTGTAGATGAAAGGAGAGACAGTGCAGCCTTTTGAAGAGAGAACAGGCCTGGAACCAGGTGCCTGAGGTCGAACTCACTCACTATGCTCTCTGATAGCTGCTTTTCATCTCTCTGCACTTCCTCATGAGGAATTGAGGCCATGCTGCAGTCTGGTCTCGGGCGCCTTGAATGCACCTGTGCCCTTCGGTAGGTCACATCTCAGCATGTGCACCCTTCCCCAGCGCCGGCCGCAGCTGTGGTGCACCAGGCCCTGCTCTGCATTTGGAATCCCCAGAGCAGTGCCCTTTGCCCCTATTGAACGATCAGACTCAGGGCTTAGTCCTGTCCACTTAGCCGAGTGGGGCCTCCCCATGCCTCCAGTGTGGCAGCGCTGGGCTTTGCCCTACAGCTTGTGCCATCTGCCAGCCTTCTAGATTCAATCTGCTGGCAGGTATTACTGACCCTCACCTACTATGTGCACAACACTAGACCAGGAGGAGGGGCTGGTGCTGGGGACATAGAGAAGGATGGCACTGTCCTCAAGGACCTGACTGAGGAGTTGTGGAGATAGAAGGAATTTGACTGGTGACATGACCGGCACATTGGTTGGCATAGAATGAAGGATCACAGAGTGCTTCTGGGTTGGCAGGAGACGTGCCCACCTCATGGGAGAGCTGAGAAGCGCAGGGGGCGCCCCTTGCTGGAGTTGGCAGACTGAGAGGAGAGTGGGAGGTGGAGGAATAACTGACTCCCGAAGTACGTGGTGCTTGGAAAGTGGTCGGCTCCTGCAAACTGAGTGTCACTGCGCTGTCACATAGGCCGAGAGAGGCAGTGCAGGGCTGCAGCTGAGTAATTCGGATGTGGCGGCTGGTTTTCCCTTGGTTGGCAGCCCCACACATGTGTGACTCTGATGTCAGGGCTGCTCAGGCTCACTCACTCCCACCACAGACCCCACTTCTGAAGTGTACGCGCTTCCTTTGCTAACTGCCCTCTGTAGCTCCTCACAGCCACCAGCACGAGACGCCCATTCTGTGATGGAGCATTCAGGGTCTCCTCCACCCTTGGCCTGTGCCCCTGCTGACCATCATGCCTCCCCTCATGCCTCTGAGCCTTTGCAGGCTTATCCTAAACAGCCTGAGAATGAACACCTACTCATCCTTCAGAACCTTTTCCATGCTCACCCTCATAAGGCCACACTGCATTCCCTCCCAGCAGCCATTGGCTACACTGCCTCCCAGTCTGGCCTCACCTTGCGCTCTTCTGACTACGTTGCACCTTAGTCCTAGAGGACTTCCCTGTGTCCTGTGAGAGCCCAGGCCCTGGGAATGCATCCCGTAGGGAGCTATCAGTGTAGCCTCAGAGGAGGGTGCTTCCCCACTGCGCATCACGTGTTTAGAACCTAAAACCAGAGACAGGAGAGGAGCTGGTGCCAGGGACACAAGTGCTGCGGGGCTGGCTGTCCTTCGGGGTCCTGCTAGACTTGGCTTCCTGGGGAGGCTGTCTAGGCAGGAGTGGGGAGTAGAGCTGCTCACAGTGGCCTGTCATTTTCCCCCTCCACCTCGAGTCTTCAAAAACAAGGACACTTACCTTTTGAATCCTTGTGGAATTTAGGAAACAGGATTTTTCATCAAAGGTCCTTTCATTAAAGTCATTTAAAACTTGAGTTCCAGAAACAAGGCATCCCAGTTCTCATACAGAATTCACATATTTATTAGGTAATATAAAATCCCAAGTTCACTCTCTTAGCATTAAAAAAAAAAAAAAAAAGTTCACTGCTGCATTGGCCGGGAATCGAACCCGGGCCTCCCGCGTGGCAGGCGAGAATTCTACCACTGAACCACCAATGCTCTCTGCCTGTTGGCAGTTGTGTGCACCTCTCATTATCCCTGTTCCTGGGCCTCTTTGAATATATGCAGACTCAAATTATGGGACCAGTCTCTAGTGCTGCCACATCAGCACAGCAGCAGGAGCCAGCAGCAGAGCTCCAAATCAGGAGGGAACAGGCAGGAAACAGAAGAGGGTGTGTGTACTTGAGGTTGATTTGCCTCCAGGCCTTAGAAATTGTAGCTCAAGTACTCTCATTATGTAGCCACAGTGCTGAAACTTGCGGTGACTCTGCCTGGGATATTTGAGTCCTGCCATCTCATCCCACTTCTGTGGAGCTGTTCCACTGTTCTCAGGTTTCACACCAGCCTCTTGCTGGCCACAGGCCAAGGAAGTGAAGCAAGACTCCCTTCCAGGTGGACAGGAAGGCCAACCTCCCACAGCTTCTCTGAAAACCCAGCAGCACGAACATGTCCCATCTTTGCAGGCTCCCCACGGTTAAGGAGTCTGGCCCTCCTGAGACTGACCAGGAAGAGACAAAAAGCAACACTGCACTGCACTGGCCAGGAATCAAACCCAGGCCTCCTGCGTGGCAGGCGAGAATTCTGCCACTGAACTACCAATGCTCCAGCTGTTTCCTGCAGCATCTGCATGGCTGTCCTCGCAGGCTGTGCCTGTAACCACCCACACAGGGTCACTAGGCTTCACCTGTCTGGTCTGACCAGTTTGAGAACCAGCAATTTTACGAAGGCACATCTCCCTTACCCTGCTTCTTCAGGAGCTAGTGCCTGTAAATGGCATCTAGCATCCAGCTAGAGGCCCTTGGGTTATAGGTAACTCTGAGCCCCTAAGATCAGAGCAAGGGGCACCTTCAGGCCGCCTGTGCAGGCCCTCTGTGGAGTACCCAGCCCTGCTCTGCATCACCAGCTCGGGCCTGTTTTGTCCCTCCTGTGTGAACAGTGCCTGGTGTCTCACAGGTCCATACATTTACTGGATTAAACCCTTAAGCTGTTGTCTGGTCTGTCTGAATAATATCTTTGCAGGAGTGGCTGCTGGTTCACAAAACAGCACATGTGTTTTTGAACAGCTATTTATTAGAAGTTGCTGTCACTGGGGTGCTGGGTACATAGCTCAGTAGAAGTGCGCTTGTCTAGCACACACAAGACCCTGGTTAAGTCCCCAGCACCAAAAAGAGAAAGTTCCCTACATGAAGATGCAACCACACAGGCACCTTTTGGACATGACCATCCTTCAAATTGTTCAGTATAACTGGAGCTCCTGTTATGCAGCAGATGCACAGTGCCCTCCTCTCACTGGATACAAAGGGTAAAGAGTCCAGGGAATTACTTTGCAAAGTCCCTGATCTCTAGGTGGCCCTGCCTCTCCCGTCTCACAGACACCTCCAAGATTCCCACCCCTCCCTCCCTGAACTGGAGGTTGAACCCAGGGCCTTCACTCTGAGCTACATCCCCAGTCCTTTTTTATTTTGAGACAGGGTTTCACTAAGTGCGGGGCTCTAACTTGCAGAAATCCATTTTCCCTAATAGAGCATGGTACGCTTCCGCAGCCGGCCTGTGTCACAGGTACGCTTCCCAGTTCGCTTTGTCTTCTAGGCCCAGACAGGGTTGCCTGGCTTTGGCTCACACAATGCCTCTGTCCCCACCTCCGAGATCCACTCAGACCCACTTCGAGGAAGACCTCCCCAACCACTCCCCAGTCAGGGGTCTGGTGGCTTGTGCCCTGTTGTCCCACACAAGGCTTCCCACTGCAGATTGGCCTTGTGTCCCTGAGTCTTTCCGAACAGCAGGGTTCCCCTCAGCCCCTCCACACCTGCCCTGGGAGACGGCCCCACGGAGCACGTGCACTCCAGCCTGCTCCTCCTCCCTGCCCGTGTCACTCCTGAGGCGCCATCCACCCTTCCTCCTCCTCCTGTTGAGCTACTGATGCTTTTCTGTTTCATTCTGGAAAGACCGTTGTGCTCTTTCCAGGGCCCTAACTTATTTCCAGACCTCTTTACCATGGTAGCAGTGGTGTGCTGAGAGGTTTCCTCCGTGGCTTCAGATTCCTGCTGTCACACCAGCTCCCACCCCAGCCTCCAGGCTGCTGCCAGCAGTACCTGATGAAAACACAGGTCCGAGCTTGTTACTCCACTGCTGGGAAACTGCCACCAGATCATCGTGTCTTGTCTGTCTCCTTCCACACACAGCCTCCCCTGTTTCCCTGATTAGGTCATGTCTTTCTGGTACTCTGTATGGGCCAGCTCCTCCCCGAGCCTGAGCTCCCCTGTGCTAAGGTTGGATGTCATGTGTCCTTCCAGACGCTCACATGTGGGGAACGTGATGACATTGGGAAGTGGAACCTGTGAGAGGTGAGGCCCAGTGAGAGGGCCTTAGGTCATCTGGAGTCACCTGGAGCTATATGGCCTGTGTGGAGATGTGACCCTTCTTCCCATACATCTTCCTGCCCTTGCCTCAGCCAGAAAAGGCCCTCGCTGAACTAAGTCAGTGCCCTTGAGCCTCTGAAACTCGGAGCTAACTGAACCTCTTTTCTTCATAAGTAGCCTGTAGGTATTTCAGGATAGAAACAAAAGGTAACTTATACACCTGGAAAATGCCTGTGCATGTTTTTGAGATCTGACTCAAATTTCGCCTCCCTGCTGGCTGTCCCGGACACCTGGAGAGAGTGGGTCTGAGGCACAGTCCTACCTCTGTGTCAGCAGTGTGCCACTTTCTGCGATTACTTGTTTATATGTGGATCCTGTGGCAGCAGTATGCCACTTTCTGCAATTACTTGTTTGTATGTGGATCTTGCCCGTTAGACTGGTGTGTCCCAGCGCCATCCTGGGTACCTCCCCCCACCCCAAAATAAGGGTGCAGATGCAGAGGACCCCTCGGATTCATGAGTGTGAACCTGAGGAAGTGTCCGCTAAAGACGCTTGATTGATAGGTGACACATTGTAAGGGTGGTCGCAGTGACACACTGCTTTCCTTTCTCCCAGATTCCTGTAAGAGAGATAGCACCCCTGTTCTCTATTCTCTTGTACACAGAGGGAAACTGAGACCTAGAGTAGGGAAGTAGCCAGGACCCGGCCCGACAGAACCGAGAGGACCTTCCCTGGGAGGCGCAGCTCCTCAGTTCCTCTTTCTAAACAGGTCATCAGCCTGCCTCATGGCGCCGGCCATTCACAGCCCCCTCTCCTCTCTCCAGGCTGGTGCGGGAGTTCGTGGCCCAGAACAACACCGTGCAGATCAAGCATGTGATCCAGACCCTGTCTCAGGAGTTCGCCCTGTCCCAGCACCCCCACAGCCGGAAGGGGGGCCTCATCGGCCTGGCCGCCTGCTCCATCGCCCTGGGCAAGGTGGGCCTTCCCAGGGACAGACACAGCAGTGGCAGCTTCACCGCCTGAGACCCAGAGAGCGCTGCAGACCTTTGCTTTATTACCACTCTTTCCACACTTAAGACCAGCAAGGCTGGCTTTGTGGCCTTGGGGCCATGTCCCCAGTTGTGGCCCCTCTGCTGATGTGGGAGGGCTTTTTGAGTCCAGCCCAGCCTCAGAGGGCGAAACATCTCTTGGGCAGCCAGGACGCTACTGCCCCTGCAGGCTGAGGCCTGGCTCTCCCTGTCCCTGACCTGCCTTCTGCCCCATTGCAGGACTCAGGGCTCTACCTGAAGGAGCTGATCGAGCCGGTGCTGACGTGTTTCAATGATGCGGACAGCAGGCTGCGCTACTACGCCTGTGAGGCCCTCTACAACATCGTCAAGGTGGCCCGGGGCGCCGTGCTGCCCCACTTCAGCGTTCTCTTCGACGGACTGAGCAAGGTGACTGTCCTTCCCCTTGCTGAGCCAAGCTCGGCCCACCCACGTCCCTGACCCCCTGCGTCCTTGAGTGTTCGGTGGCCTCTGCTCAGATTTAAGCAGAAAGGGTAAACGTGGCTGCAAGGAAGACAGGCTGTTGGATCCGATACTTTTAAAGATGAATTTGTATTGATATATGCTTTTATATCTCAGTTAATCTATTTTTATTGCACTTTATCAAAGTATCAGTCTGCCGCACATTGGAGGGAACAAACAGTCAAAAAGCACTAACCCTCTGACAGATAGTGTCCGCTGTCCAAGCACTATCTCCTATAAGCAGAACAGAGAGGGTTTTGGCTGCCTGGTGCTCTTGAAAAAGTGGAGTCCTCCCCGCCTCACAGGCTCATGGAGCTGCCTCCCCACTGGCACAGAGAAGCCCACAGCCCGCTGCGCACGCTCCCAGCAGTGAGAAGGACCAGCCTCTTAAGGAGGCAGAGCCTGGAGAGGCAGCCACTGACCCGATTAGAGCAAGGCTCCCCAAACAGGATGGGAGCCCCACTGGCCTGGCTCCTAAGCCCTGCTCTGGCTTGCTCCCCTTTCCGTCCTTTCTCAGCTTCACTTGCTGAGGGGCCCACACTGTGGTCTTTGCCGTGGCTTTGCAGTGGGTTCCTTGGCTTACATTTAACAGTGACTCTTGCCTTGTTTCTGGGCCTCGTAGTTGGCTGCTGACCCAGACCCCAATGTGAAGAGTGGATCTGAGCTCCTAGATCGGCTTTTAAAGGTATTTATATCCCGAGCCTACTGTTATTTCAGAGTCTCTTCCTTCTATGTGTACATCTTGGAGAGTCCTACCCTTGGGGGGTGTTCTTCCTAATTAATTTTTTTCCATCTTTATATAGTAAAGTTTACTGTTGGTGTGCATTTCTGTGACACATGTATAGAGCTGTGCTTTCCCACTGAGGCCCCACTCAGAGCAAAGCTCCCCTGGTACATCACCCTTCCTGTGACATTCAGTCTTGCCTACAGGAGGAGGGTGTGCTGTCCCCTCGGTTCTCTTGGCTTGATTCTTGCTCTCATCCATGCCTTCTGCTTATCCTTGGCTTGCGGCAGGATGGATTTTCCCGGGACCTACTGAGCTCCGGCTCAGCCGTTTGCCTGCTGCTTTCCTGGTCCCTCCAGCCATCCTGGGACCCATAATTAGCGGGGTTGGGTAAGAGTCCTGCTCTCTGGCTGCCCACAGCTCACATCCCTTTGATCCGCAGGACATTGTGACTGAGAGCAACAAGTTCGACCTGGTGGGTTTCATCCCCTTGTTGAGGGAGAGAATTTACTCCAACAACCAGTACGCCCGGCAGTTCATCATCTCCTGGGTAAGGTCCTGCCCAGCCCAGCTCCTCCAGCCACAGAGAGGCTCTGGCCATCACGATGCTCCCAGGCACGTGTTGCCAGTTCTTTGTGCTGCATGAAGTCTCCCTCTTGTCCTCTAGTGGCCCTGGCTCCTGCCGATCCTGAAACTATCCAGCTTTGCCCCTCAAGTCTATCCTGTGCGTTCCTGAAGGATCCGATTCTCTCCTTATCCCAGAAAACACCCAGGCTGCTCTTCGAAGCCTTTAGCAGTCATACCTTTCTTGGCCCCGACTGTCCTTCCCCAAACAACCAGATCCCTCTGGAGTACAACGACCACTCCCCTCCCTGCATGTGGAACAAAGATGATCACTGCCAGCACACTCCCTATGGACACCAGCAGCTGTGGCGCTGCCTGCCCAAGGACCCCTTCCCCACCCGGGTCCCAGGGGAGTGCCGAGGCAAGGAGGCCCCGGGCCTAGGCTCACGCTCCTCCCAATGCTTCCCTTGTCAGATCCTAGTTCTGGAGTCTGTGCCAGACATTAACCTGCTGGATTACCTGCCGGAGATCCTGGACGGACTCTTCCAGATCCTGGGTGACAATGGCAAGGAGATTCGGAAAATGTGAGTAGAGGGAAGGACAGGCCACTGGCCCTGCTGGGAGCCCAAAGGGTGCATGTAGACCCCAAGCCCCAACAGCTGACAGCAGCCAAAAAGCAGGAAACTCACCAATTCCTTGTACTTTGATGCTTTCTGCTTCCACAGCAGAGATCTCGTCAGCCCAGACTTTAGTTTTTTGAGACAGGGTCTCGCTTTGTAGTTCAGGCTGCCCCTGAGCTCAGCCTCAAACTCACATCACAGCATCCTCCTGTCTCTGCCTCCGGAGTGCCACACCCAGCACTGTGGTAATGTGGCACTGATTGCTGCTGGGCATGAGTCTCCACACCCAGTGTTGTATGTGGTTACCAGGTCATTGAACATGGGCCCTTGCGCTTGCAAGACAGGCACTGGAACCACTGAGCTAAATCCCCAGCCCTACCTCTTCCTTTTCTCACTGGTAGGTGCGAGGTGGTTCTTGGAGAGTTCTTGAAAGAAATTAAGAAGAACCCTTCCAGTGTTAAGTTTGCCGAGATGGCCAATATCTTGGTGATCCACTGCCAGACCACAGGTGAGTGCGGAACGTCCCGTGGCCACTGCCACCCCGACACATCTCAGCTTCAGTGAAGGGGTGAGAGCGCCCTGGTAGGAGGGTCAGCTGACATGACTCTGGAGCAGTGGGGCTGGGCCCTGGGGAGAGACGGGGCGCTCCATAGACATGGAAGCTCTTTCCCTCAGTCTGGAGACTTTCTCACTGCACACTTGCCTCAGCACCAAGCATTGGAATGAGGCCTGGAAGACTGTATATCCACTAGCTCTTATGGCGTATCAAGCCACCAGGAAATAAAATTGCTTGAGCAGCCACTTGTCATTGGCTGGGTGGCTTTGCCCCCTGGTCCAGGCTGGGCCTGCCGTCAGCTGCAGGTTGTGGAGCTGGGCGACCTGGGCTCAGTCTTGTCTGGCAGTCGGCTGCTCGTCAGCTGCCGAGAAGGGGGAGCTGGTCCCAGCATCTCATCAATTAGGTGACTAAAGCGGGGTTCCAAGAGGCAAAGCCCCCGAGACTTAGGCTAGAACCTACACACTGTCACTGCCTTCTGCTTGCTAGAGCCCAAGGCCAGTCCTGGTTTGAGGGCAGGAAAATAGACCCTACTTCTTGATGAAAGGAGACACAAAGTCTCATTCCAGAGAAACAGACCCCGGGAAGGTGGACATGTGGCTCGTTTCACACATTAGCACAGGGTGATCGCTGTCTCCCAGCATGCTGTCCAGATGGACCGCTGGAAGACGGAGCGCCCCATAAGGGAATCCTGGTGAGGGCAGAAGCAGCAAACCCCTGTGTTCCCTTGGTCTCCCACCCCATCCTATGTGCGCAGTGGGCAGGCGGGCGCTCTCCAGCTGTGTATGCTAAGCCCACCGCTTCCCTTCCAGATGACCTGATCCAGCTGACAGCCATGTGCTGGATGCGGGAGTTCATCCAGCTGGCTGGCCGGGTGATGCTGCCCTATTCCTCTGGGATCCTGACCGCGGTCTTGCCCTGCCTGGCCTATGATGACCGCAAGAAAAGTATCCTTCACGCAGGAGAGAAGAAGCAGGGCAGTCCCAAGGAGGGCATGAAATGGAGGGACTCTGCATGGGAAGGGGCCTCCTCCCTTAGGATCCATCATCCAGATAGTCCTCAGGGGCAGGTGGAGCTGAACGTGGACGAGGAGAGCCAAGGATGCGGAGCTCATGCCGGCTGACCCTGATCCTCACCTGTTCCCAGGTGCCAGGTTCTGCCCGCAGAGCTTGCACTGGTGCACCTTGAGTGGAGAGATCCTACGCAGGGGAGGCCGCCAGGAGGGGCCCTCGAAAAGAAAGCGGAGCATCTCACAGGCACAGCCGAGTGGCAAGGAGACCAGGGACAGCTTCTGGGGAGGGAGGACTGTGCCCCTGACCAGGGGGACACCTGCTCCTTACATCAGTGCACACAGGCATCAAGGAGGTTGCCAACGTGTGCAACCAGAGCCTGATGAAGCTGGTCACCCCTGAGGATGACGAGCCAGATGAGCTGAAGCCAGCGGTGCAGAAGCAGACAGAGGCCAAGCCCGAGGACTCCGTAGCAAAGCAGGAGGGGCCAGCGAGTGGTGAGTAGACCGTCCCCACCTCCCCCACCCTCGCCTCCACTGGCAACCTGAGACTTGACAGAGCATATTAGGAGAACCAGCTGCACCATTCCGTTCTTGGCTGTTGGTGCCCAGCCATTCAGCCATAGGAGTCATTCTCAGGGAAAGAGGGTTAGAGACTCTATTCATTACCTGTGCATCTACTGCCCAAGTCTGTTCCTTTTTAGAAAAAACATTGTTCTCTCCTGTCAGACTCTGTTGTCATTGTTTTTTATTTATCCATAACATAAAGAAAACCATTTTTGGTTGATGCAGTGGCGTACACTGTAATCCCAGCACTCGAGAGGCTGAGCAGGAGGATCAGTTTTAAGGCCAGCCTAAGCTACATCGTGAGTTCAGGCCAACCTGAACTGCACAGCGAGACCTTGTCTCAGAAAAGAGAAAAGAGAAAAACGTCTAGCTGGGAGCCAAGGGTTGACTGTTTCCTAGATTCCTGACATTTTCATGGTGGTCCCCCTTTTTGAGACAGAGGTCCTTGGTCAGCTTCAGGCTGATGTCCTATGCAGGACCACCCAGAGTAGATGGGGCCACACCTACTCAGTCCTGAAGGATGACAGAATAAGGTCTAGAACATGATCCAGGAACCAAAGAACTGCTAGAGCCTTGTCTCCCATGGCCCTTCATGAATCTCTCTTTTGAACATCTGAGCAGACTGTCAGGCTGTGGCTGCCTCCTGTAGGTTTAAGACTGAGCAGCATTCCTAACTGGACTTGTCTTGGTCAAGTTATAGTGTGACATCACCACAGTGAGCCAGAGCTACAAAACTGCTGGAGGCAGAGCAGCACACAGCTGGAGCATTGGTGGTTCAGTGGTAGAATTCTCGCCTGCCACGCGGGAGGCCCGGGTTCGATTCCCGGCCAATGCAGCAGTTGTATGCTTTTGTGGCATTTCTAAGAAAAAGGAAAATTTGGAGAGATGAGTGAGTACAGGCCTTTCCAAGGAAGAGCTTTCTCACTGTGAAAAACTAAGAACTATCAGAAATAGACAGTCTTAGAAATCTTAGTTTCATAGTTTATAAACTTCTGCTATAGGAGTATTTTATCTTGATTGTTTTTGCTTAGGGATTCTCATTTTTAAAAATTTGCAAAGTAGAGAAAAACTACAAAGATTAACCCCACCAAAGACAGTCAGTATCAAAATCTTGGCACGTTTTTGAGTTTTTAATAGATATATAATTAAAAGAGTACATCTTAAAGAATTACACATCTTGCTTTCTTGGGGGAGTTGATGATGGATTGTTGTTGGTTGCTTCGCTTTGTGTTGTTTTTTGACTTGCCTTGAAAGTTAGCACCTCTTTATCCAGAGTCACAAAGTGAAGTAGAGGTCCCCTGAGCGGAGGGAGGGAAGAACCTGAGACCGGACTGCTGGAAAAGCCTGGTTTCTTTTAAGAGTGATGAAATATTATAGAATTTAAAAGGATAATGGGCTGCACAGCTTTGTGAATATACCGACAACCACTCAGTCTACACTTTAAAATGTGGGATTCTATTCAGTGAAGTGTCATATGAATTGTTGCTAAAGTAAAGTACAGTCAATGCCTCCTTCCTCGAAGTGGAGCTGACAGCCCTTGCCACACCCTGTCTGCGGCAGCCAAGCTGTGGCAGCAGCCAAGCTGTCTGGGCAGGAACTGCTCCATTCTGTGGGTAGGGCAGCAGCTGCCTGTAGGTGGAGCATTGGTGGTTCAGTGGTAGAATTCTCGCCTGCCACGCGGGAGGCCCGGGTTCGATTCCCGGCCAATGCAACTTCTTTTTCCTTTCAGGTAGTTTTTGTAAGCATTCTCAAGCAGCTGCCTACTCAAGAGAATGTTACCCTGCACCAGGATACATTCAGGCAGTTTGGCTCTGGATTTTACTACCTCATAAACAGCATTTTAGCAGATGAAAAGCATACTTTATAGTAGTTCTCAGAGATGGCAACAGCTAATTTGACAGCTTCATGTCAACTCTCAGCCTCTCAGCTTGTAACTAACCACCACGCTTTCACCAAAATGAGAGTCCCAGCAAGCCAAGAGGCGGAGATGATCTAGCTAGTCAGCGGGTGAGCTCCTGCCAGCCTCTCTCTCTGCCCTGCTGGTCCACCTGGCTGCAACAGGAATCTCCTGCTAGTTTAATGTCGTTTCTGGGCCCACATCTGTTCTGATTCAGCCATAGTAACCCAGTCTCCATGACACACCTACAGTAAAAGCCCTCTGTGTGTGTGTGTCCGTGCACATACACACCCACACATGCATGCAGACACACAGACCCCAACCTCCGGAGCTTCTCCTTCCTTCCCAACCACACGGCCTGCAGTCAGGGCCACCCCTTCACCCGCTGCCGCCAAGGTCCGACCATTTGAGAGGATCCAGCATGCAGACTCTATTCCCTGATTCTGAGTTCTTCCAGCATTTAAGGTGACCAGCCTCCCCACCCTGTCGCACTCTGATTATGTCAGGTGTCGCAGCAGAAATTCTGGGGTTCAGACAGCACCTGTGAGTCCTGGCAGTGTTCACTTCTTCTGCTGCCTCTGGACAGTGGCGTAGCCTTTCTAAAGCTCAGGTTCCTTGTATGTTAAGTAAGGTAACAGTAGGAATACCTAGCCCTTAGTACAACTGAGCATTTCAAACCAGACTTTTGCAATAATAGGTGCGTTGGTATTGTTTTAATATAGGGATCCCATTTATAGTTGTGCTTTGATAAACACATCATGACTTGAAGATACCATAAATCAAAAATGCATTTAATAGTCTAACCTACTGAACCTCATGGCCTGGCCTGAGCTCTGCCTCTCATCAGGTCAGCTGGGGTGTTAGACTGTCACAGAAACTCGAACCCTACTGTGAACTGGACATAGGAGAGTCCTGTGAGGTCCTTATGAGAATCTAATGCAAAAAATAAAAATGTTTTTGAACTCCTCTCCCTCCACAGTTCATGGAAAAATTTTCTTCCATGAAAATCAGACCCTAGTGTCAAGAAAGCTGGGAACCCTTACCTAAGGCAAAGCCTATTTTTTAGTAGTGTTGATAGTCTCAGGTCATTTATTGAGTACTGTTCAGAAAGAGAAAAAAAGAATTATGGACGTGGGTATGCTTTTGTACCATCCTAAGGTTGAAAAATGATTAAGTTGAAACATCTGTAGGTATTTAAACAGGAAGGCATGTCCCCAGGGCTTTTCCTCTTATGTCTCATCAGCAGCACAGTCCAGGTGTTAATGCACCCACAGTAGGTTCCAAACAAGTTTCATAGAGACTCAGGACAGAAGGTCACACAGCAAGTGAGGAGCTGAGCTATAATAGGACTTCCAGTGGAAGGCAGTGACCTCCACAATGTGCATGTAATGAAGCCCATCCATTTGCAGAGCTGAGTGGACAAGGTTTGTCAGCACCTTCAGTGGACACTGTAGTACGAGTCAGTCACAGACCCTGCAAGGAGCTGAGGGCAGATCCTCAGCTGAGTGATTGTGGTAACTCTGGGCACAGTTGCCATCTGTTGATAGACATGTGGTTTATTTCCACTACTGTGTTTTTTTCAAACCACAAGCAATCTGCATTGACTGTCTCCCTTTTAGCTAATACTGTATACTTAGATATATTAATAAAATTGGTCTCTGGAACAGGAAGTTCAAATTTTTCTTTGGCATTTGAGATGCACTTTATTAATTTCATTGTTTGTTCCAGATCAGCTTTCCTATTAATGTAAAACACTTATCTTGTATCATTACATTAGGTAGATAATGCCATATAATTCATTTAGCCAACCTCCCATTATAAATCATTTGACTGCTTCTAGCTTTATCTTAATCTTATAATCCCCACTAAAAAGAATTTCTTACAGAAAAATCTTCTGTTCATAATTACATCCTGTGGGTAAATTCCAAACTTTTAGGGCTTTTGATACATGCTGCCAGGTGCCTTCCAACTCATTCAAACCAGTTTCCAACCCCACCTGCTGAAAGTGCATCTCCCAGGACAAACAGGTTCTCCAAGAAGACAAACCAGGTAGAGGAGCCCTGTGCCCTGGGCACCGGCTCACACAGGACGCTTTGGGACAGAAGATAGCTGCAGGTACAGCAGACAGACATCACCACTCCTGGAATTGACAATTCTACTGGGAAAAGTAGGCAGTAAACAAGATAAACAGCCTGGCAGGTACATTTCACAGCATTTCTCAGGAGCCTTACGTGTTTAAGAAAATCTATCCTCAGGATATAACTAGGGATGTAGGTAAGATTTTTTTTCTCTGAAAGTTCTTAGCTGATAATGCTATTGGAAACTCCAGTTACAGAGAAGGCTAAGCCAGGCATGGTGGCACACACCTATAATCCTAGCATTCTGGGGGCAGAGACAGGATGAGTGCAAATTGGTGGACTGCAGGTAGAGTGCAGCCTGGGCAAATCGGTGATATAGCAAGACCTGTCTGGAAATAAAGAGTAAATTGAAAAGGCTGTGGATATAGCTCAGTGCAGAGGCCCTGAACACAGGATGTGTTCTCAGGATGGGAGGGGAGCGAGAAGGTGCTCTGCAGGGGAATCCTGAGAGAAGCCCTCAGACGGAAGACATTTGAGCAATGACTAGAGGGAGAGGAGCCATGTGGACGGCAAATATTCCAAGCAAGGGGAGCATCCCTTGCAGAACCCGAGGGTGGAGGTGGGGAGCAGTGTCCTGCTCAGAGTGGAAGGAGCCCTGGGCCCATCAGGTGAGCCTGTGCAGCCCCGAGTGAACTCTGCCTGTCTCTGAACAGCACAGACGAGGAGCTTGGGTAGAAGAACCCATGGGCAGATCGTCCGGGCTGCTGTGTGCACAGATGTCAGTGTTGGGTTTGGCTGTGGAGTGAGGGAAGGGAGTCGGGGTGACTGGAAGGTGGGGAGGAACCATCGAGGCTCAGGCTTATGGGACATGATTAGTGTTAGAAGGTGCTGGGCTTCTGATGCCTCCTAAACACACAGACAGTGCCTCGGGGCCAGCCGACTGGGGTTCAGGGAAAGGGCCGGGCTGCCAGTCAGCACCCAGAAGCCACAGACTGGCTGAGACCCTGAGGGAGCCGAGGACCAGGACGAGCCTGGGGACACCGAGGTGTGCAGTAGAGGAGCAAGAAGGAGCCAGCTAAGAACAGGGGCAGAAGTGGCCTGAGCAGAAGGAAACTGGCAGAGGATGGGGACCGTGGCACCTGGCTTGGTGGTGTGGTGGCAGCAGCTGTGGCACAGGCAGCTTCTGTGGACAGGATACCCGGGCAAGAGCATCTGAGGTCGGAGAGAGGGGCAGAGGTTGGGGTGAGCGCTCATGCGAAGGGAGGTGTGGGCAAGAGACATTTTTCTTTAACTTTTGATTTTATTCCAAGAGAGGGTCTCACTGTGAGCCTTGGGCCGGCCCTGAACCCTGAACCCCGGGCTTAAGCAGCCCTCCCACCTCGGCCTCCCGAGGAATTATGACTGTACCTGACTCAGCTTTTCTCTTTAATTGGGAAATTAGCATGGATGTGTTCCTTTCCTGTGGCAGCTGAGGCGGAGCCCTCAGCCACACTAGTTTTCTTCAAGATCCATAGTCGGATACAGGTCTGCAGAGCTGCATTCACTTCGGGCCCCCTCAGGAGGAATCCATTTCCCTGCCCTCGCAGGTTCCTGCAGGCCATGGCCTGCCCAGGCACTTGGCCCCTTCCTCCGCTGTCACAGCCATTGTCACAGGCAGGGCTGGCCTGTGGTTTGAGTGCAGAATTGGAATCTTCTGCCTGTGGTTCACCTCTCGCCAGCTGTGTGACGTTGGGCCAGTCGCTTACTCTGTGCCTCCGTGTCCCTTACTGTGTCAGGTGATGAAGAGAACTAAAGGATTTCTTAAAGTGCCTAGGAAGATGCCCGGCACTGAGGGGCATGCCAGTCTGAGGGGTCTCAGTCCCTGTCAGCTAAGATTGTTTGAAGCACAGTTCTGGCACATGCCATTTCACCTATATTTGTTTTTCTCTAGAAGAAAAGCTCCTTTTATCAAACTGGGCATGATAACGCATACCTGTCATCCCAACACTTTGGAGGGTGAGGCAGGAGAATTGCCACAAGGCTACCTTGGTCTATGTAGTGAGTCCCTGCCTGGGAAAATAATAATACATTGTCATAATACCTTCATTACATCTTAGGAAGGAAGAAAAATTAAGTGCTTCAGATAACCAGCTCGCCATCCGATGACTGTACTTACCCATTGACTTGAGACTGTTTAGTTTATGAGTTAGGAGCAGGCTGCATGCACTGTAATACATTGATATGCCCCTCATACTGCCTTCTACCTTTTATTTTTTACTTCCTTGGAATTAGCTTTTTAAGAAATCGAAACATTTGTCCTAGAGTCACTTGTCCCCTATTTTCCTTGTTAATAGTGCTATTCATACAGGCTGAAGATCACTGTCTCTTGGTGAAAAGTTCTTTACCAAGACACACATGCAACAGATATAAAGGAAAAAAAACAATATACACTATTAAAATTAAAACCTAGGGCCAGGGATATAACTCAGTGGTGCAGCACTTGCCTACCCAGTCCAGAGTTCAATCCCTGGAACCGAAAAAATGTAAAATTAAATTAAATTAAAACCTAGAATAACAAAAAGGCTGTGAGAAAATATTTGTAATGTATTTCTCTTTCAGAAGTAACATCCAACACAAAAAATAGCTCCTTTGCCAGGCATCGTGGCTCATGCCTATAATCCCAGCACTCAGGAGGCTGAGGCAGGAGGATTGCCATGTACCTTGGGCTACATAATGAGTTCGGGGTCAGCCTGAACTACAAAGCAAGACACTATCTCAAAAAAACAAAAAAAAAAGCCGTTTTAAATCAAATGGAGAAAACTGTCTTGGAATTTGGCTCAGTGGTTCCATTGACTCCTCAAATAAAGCAAACCTAATGGGAGAAAATGTGAACTTCCTAGACGAAGTAACTTGTTTTTTATGTAACAAACACTTGCATCGTGTTTAGGATGTGGCAAGAATCAAGTTAAACACCTCGAAGGTGTCAGCTCCGTGCTGTCATAACACATGCATGGTGCTATTCCTGTCATTACCCATCATGCAGGCAGAGAACAGGAAGCCAAGTGACATGACTTGTCCAGGATCTCACAGCTAATCAGCAGGGGAGTCAGGATCCAAACTAGGCCAAGGGGCTGCAGAGTCCCTGCTCCCAGGTGCTGCGTCTCTCAGCTCTTCGAGGAGGAATTACTACAAAGGCTGGAATAAGACCCTCAGTGGGATGAGGAAACAGAGGAGAGCAGAGTAAATCAAAGTTCCCTTCTTTCTCATCAAGCTGGCAGACACTTGAGAGATTACTAATGCCCAAGGGGAGGCCTTGGGATGCCTGCCTTTCGGTTGTGGACGTGCATATGAGTTGGTAGAGTCTCCCTAATGGGCAGCTTGACAGGACCCATGAAGACGCAGCGTGTCTGATCCCTGCCCTTGGCAGCGCCAGTCTGCAGGTAGCCCTTGTGTAGAAGGAAGCCCAGGAGAGACAGAACTGAATGTGTCTGAGTGAGATGAGGCACGTTCCCGGCCTCCGGGAATGCGGGCCCTTGCTGCTATGTCTTGTCTGTCCTGCCTGCGATCCCCAGCACTGCCTCCTCACCTTCCCGGGGCCCCGGCCCAGCAGAGGGGCACCAGGCTGCAGGCACCAGCACCTCCACAGACCCAGCCCCTCAACATAGCACCACACCCCTGCCACCTGTATCCCATCGCCCTCTGGGTCTAGAAGAAGCAGAGGAAGAAGGACTGTGGTTCATTCCTGGAATGACACTATTTGAAGACCTGATTTGTTTGGAACTTTTAGGATGTGTTTTATTTGTGTAATGTAAAACTTTGAGGAGATCAAGGTTGGCATTATTTGGATAACAATATATAGTCATACTTTTCATTTATAAAACAGAATAAATATCCATACAACCATGATGTTAAGCTGAATGAATCAATGAGTGACAGAGAAGGGACGGTTCTTTCTTCCAGAAATCAAATAACTTCCAGTTAATAAAAATAGAAATGTAGAAACTTAATGTTAAGTAAGCGCCACCACATTTGTTATAGGCAAGTTCCACTGGTAGCTGCTACAGTCATTCAGTAGGGGGATGGGAGGGCAAAAGCAGCCTTGCTTGTCTCATGTCGAGTGTCTTTCAGGGGAGAAACTTGGAGATAGTACATCAGCAGTGAGATGGTCAGCATGACCGGGATGAGGCCACAGTGGGTTCTCCCAAAGATGCCTGGCTGTTTATGCTCACAAGCAAACATGAGACAATCCTCAGAGTAGCTGACCAATGCTTCATAAGTGCCCGGGTCATGAACGACATAGAAAGTCTAAGCAACTGCCATAGGTTGGAGGAGACTCAGGAGATGTCACAGCTCAGTGCAATGTGAGGTCTTGGGATAAAAGGACAGGAGTGAATAAACTTGGTGACATTCAAGTTACATGTACAGTGGAGTTAAGAGACACCGTGCCGGAGTTCCTTCCACTCTTGCTTTGACAACTTTGGGGAAGTACAGTGTTGACATTAGGAGCAGCTCATGTTAGGGGGAAGGGTATACAGAGAATTCTTTGTTATTTTCTCCGTTTTTCTATATATCTAAAATTTTAAAATATAAGGATGGGGTTTTTTAAAAAAAAATTAGGAAAATGCCCAAGAATCTGGATTAAACAGTATAGATGGTATAAGTCTCACTGTACATTTGAGAATAGTGAGGGCCAACCAGGCCACATGGCATGGATCAGGAACCTGGAATTTTTCCTCAGTGCCACCTGCCCTGATCTCCATACCACAGCCCAGCTCCCTCTTCCTTCACTAATGTGCTGTCAGAAGGGCTGCACCAGTACCAGGTACCTTCCAGGCCCCGAATGTCTCAGATCTATAGGAAACTTAGTTAGAAGCCAAAGAAGGTTGGAATTTTAAGGTTATTCCTGGAGCGGGAAAAATACATTGTTAATGCCAGGTAGACCCTGTTCTGCCCAGGAGCAATAAGTTAAATGCTAGAGATGGATACTGAGCTGACGATGTGGAGAAATACTTGGGCAGAGTGCAGGTCACACTCCTTTCTCAAAATCATTTTTTGACTCGTGTTGAGGTAATTCATATACCATGCAATTCACCCAGTTTAAATGGTACAATTGATCGACATTTGTATATTTACAGAGTTATCTAGTCATCGCCATAGTCAGCTGTTGAGAACCATTCTCCCATCTTCTCCAGCCCCGGGCAGCCTGTAAGCTACTGTCTATGTCTGCACACTTGCCAGTTCTGGACATTTCCCAGAAGTGGAATCGTATATGCTACCTTTTGTGATTGGCTTCTCTCACTAGCACAGTTCAAAATTCACCTTTGCATTCCTTTGTATTTCTGAATAATGCTTCATCCATGCATCAGTTGGGAGACATCTGGGTTGTGCCACAATCTGACAGTTGCAGATAATACTGCAGGCTTCTGTGTGGATGTGCTCTCATTTCTCTTTAATGTACATCTAGGAGTCCTGAGATGCCTGTGTGTTCAGCCTTTAGAGAAACTGCCAGACTTTTCCAGACTCCTGCCAGCAATGTAACAAGGTTCCCATTTCTCCACATTCTCACCTATGCTTGTTATTCTTTTAAGTTTTAGCCATCTTAGTGGTATGAAGTAGTTTCACTCACTACAGATTGTGAGTTGATTTCCATTCCCTGATGACTGAGGATGTTAGGTATCCCAGAGTCACTTAATATCCATTGCCCTTGGGCCAGTAGCCCCTTCTGAGATTTCCCAGCTGTGCTCAGCACGTGGTCACTGTGAAGCTTACAAGGTATACTACTCCGAAAGCTCTGGGGAAGAATGAGCAGGCTTAGGGTCCTCGGGACTCCAAGCCCTGTTGCTTTCCAAAAGCCTGATTCGAAGGCTGGGGATTTAGCTCAGTGGTGGCTCACACCTGTAATCCCAGCACTTGGGAGGCAGAGGCAGGAGGATTGCTGTGAGGTGAGTTTGAGGCTGAGCTGAGGGCCAGCCTGAACTACAAAGCAGAACCCTGTCTCAAAAAAAGAGCCTGATTCGAGGTGTTGGAGCTGGAGAGGAGAGTCTTGAGGTTTTTATAACTAGAATCTTGTTTATTCAAAGACCAAACAGCCTTTCATGTCACCTGTTCCACTTCCTCTCCCAGGAGGCCAAGACGGCTCTTGTGACTCGAGCTTTGGCAGCGGCATCAATGTCTTCACTCCAGTCAGGTAAGTGGTCTGTGCCAGCCGGAGGTGATGGTGCAAAGTGATGCTTCCCAGCGCAAGAGACCGCTGCAGAGTCAGGCAGATTGCCAAGGCCCCTGTATGGGGGCGCCTCCTACACCACAGGGTGCTGGGAAGGAAGAGCTGAAGGACATTGAGCAAACTCGCCCCAACCAGTTGCTGTCCACAGATAGTCTTCAAGAAGACTGGAAGCCATTCAGCTGTAAATGCAAGCTTGAAAAAGGCCAGGGTGCGCATGGTGATGACAGTAGGCCCCTCACATATGCCTTTGTCTGACACCTTTTGCTTTTCTGGGAAACTGTGGGCTGACAAGGGGCAGGCTGTTAGAGGGTAGTCAGAGCTGAGATGTCATTGAGTCTAAGGCTGCCCAGCCCACTGTCCTCAGCTCCTCCCAGGGCAGCTACAGTACAGATTCCACCAGGGGGCAGTGCAGGCCAAGCAGCGCAGTGCGTCCCCACCTTCCCTCTCCCTCTACGCTTCCTACAGGGCTATGGGCTCTGAGTCCCCATGCTGCAGGGCTCAGCATTGAAAATGGAAACTGCAAAATCAGATCTAGGCTTTAGCTCCCTCTAGTAGCCAAAAAGCCTGCTATAGATTTGTCCCTGTAACCTGAGCTGTGGGAATTGTCACACCAAGGGAGCAATGGTGGGACATAGCAAGCAGCGGAGGAGGAAACCAAGACAGGATGTGACCACTGGATAGAGTCTGAGGTGCCGTCTGCTGGGTGCGGCCTTGGTTCCTGTGCTCAGACAGGGACTGTCCCCCTGGATCCGGGTTTGAGTTCAGACCTGTCATCCCGGAGCCAGTGCTGTGCTTTCAGCGTGAAACAAGAAGAGGAAAAGAAACAACAAATCATCTCTCGGGTGACCTGAGTCCCTGGCCATGCTGAAGAGAACAGCAAGGAAGCTATTCCTCCCGTGCTGCTGAAAGAGACCGGGTGTAGACAAGATGGCATCATATAGGGGAAACAAAACCCACCTGCAATGTTCCAGGGGCGTCGGTGGCCCAGAGATGCCAGTTTGACTCAGCTCTGTCCAGCTGGAGGCAACAGCTACAAAGGAGGCCAGTCTGGAGCAGAAGACTGTTTTGTTTTTGTTTTTAAGATAGGTCTTCCTACATATTTCATGCTGGTCTTGAACTCACTGTGTAGCCCAAGTTGCCCTTGAACATAGAGCAATCCTCCTGCCTCAGCCTTCTAAGAGCTGGGATTATGACCCATGCCACATGTCTGGGTTACAAGACATTCTTGCCTAGCAGAAAACACCAGAGATGGTGACGGTCTTGAGCCTCTTAATGGTCACTGGCCATGGGAGAGTGTGATGAAAGCTGGGGACCCCTTGAAAAGGTCCCCTACTCAGACTGCACCACAGGGAGAAATCGCTGACTGAACTGAAGAGCATTAGCTCCCTCTCCTTTTGCACAGGCTCCAGGAACACAGGGAAAGAAAGCACCAGGCCCAGGCTGAGCCTCTGGGTGGGCCCCTGGAGGAGGAGGTCCTCCTGGGTGGATCACAGAGGTGCCTCAGATTGGAGGAGTGAGACAAGGGTGAGGGGAAGGCTCGCCACTCCAGGTGGCTGCACACAGGCGCCTTCCCTTCCTCTGGGGCCGCTGGGTAGCTGGAGCTGAGGGCCTGGTCACTTCCTTACTGCTATGCCTGTGGAGCACAGAAGAGTTAGAATATGTGAAGAGCATGGTACAGTGCTTGGCACCCAGAAAGCACTTTCCACAGCTTAGAGAGGCACTAATGGTACCAGAAGCACCCTATCACCACCATGGTACAAACAAGGAGACGGAGCAGAGAGGCTAACTTACTGCTCAAAGCCATTCAACTAATTGGTGAACAGCTTGGAAGTCAGGCTCAAATTCTGGCTGGCTCAAATTCCCTACCTTTTGCTCTGTTAGGCGCAGATTTCGAAGTGGTGTGTGTTGGCCTCGATAACTCATTCGATAGGTGTTGCCATGCGAATGGTCTTCCCTCGGGCGCCCAGGCCTTGTGTGGTGTTGTCATTGATGGACAGTACTGTTCTGGAGTGGCTGGCTGCTCAGAACAGAAGAGACGTAGAGATCAGTGCCTCCCAACCCTCAGCAGCTGCTGATTGAAAAGAATGCGTATAATGATCTTGTATAAAAAAAGAGCAAGTTGGAATTCAGAAATAACTCTATTTTTAGATTTACCTTCTGATTTGATTAGAGATGGAATATGAGTACCCTAAAGAGTTAGATATTACAGAAATAAAATGCTATCTCCCAACAAGAATCCTTGGAACATATTATTATTTATTGGTAGTATCAGAAGCATTATTTAGTAAGTCTATATTTTAATAGACATGGCAATGCCATGCACTTGGAAATTGTAATACATATATATGTATAAGACATTCATTATGAGATGCTTTATGAGAAAATGCTCAGTGAAAATGGGGGTTTTGCAGACACACTGAAATAACTCAGGCCCCCAAGAGTGACTCGTCTAGACTTTCTGGAACCAGGGTAGAAATGTGTTATAAACTGCATGTGTGAGCTCCCTTCTATTCTTATTGAGTGAAGTTCACCGGGGGAGAGGGTGCCACAACTCAGGCTCAGCACAGCACAAGGGAGCTGAGCTCATCATGCCAGGTCTCGCTGCTAAGGAGAGTTGAGGGTCCCAGAGCCCCAGCTGCCCTGCACATGCACAGGGCTCAGCAGCTAGCCCCGCCCGGCAGGGCAGCTGGGGGTCGGCACAGCTCTGCGCAGCCTTTCCCAGGCACCGGCGTCGTCTCCTCGGTGCCCGGGTGTGCACCTGCTTCCGTGACCTTCCTCCTCTGCTAGCTGAGGGAAGACAGACGCGGGAGGCCGTCTCCAGCCAACGGAATGCACTCTCAGCACTTGGCCCCATGGCCTTGGACAAGCTGTACTCTCCAGACCCTGGTTTGCTCAGCTGTGCACAGGAGCATCAGGTTACGTGAACTGAGAGGTCCCTTTACTTAGGAAGTTCTTGGCAGCTGAGGCTGACACCTGCCTCGAGAGCAATTGGGAGACGCTCGTATCTGGGAGGTTTGCTCTGATCAGCATTTGCTGCAGGGAAGTTGCAGAGTGTCACTGCACACAATGCTGCCAGTTCCCACGCTGGCCCCGGGGAGTCCGTCCTTTCTTAGTGGCTGTGACACGGCACTTGAAGGAGTTCCCCTGTGACTGGCCAGAGGTTTTTCCAGACTAGTGGAGTGGGAGTTCAACCTTCAGGCGGACCATCCAGCCTCGTGTGATGGATGTGGGGAGTGTCTGCCATAGGTCAGCATCAGAGTTTCCTAAGTGGCCTCTTTCCCACACCTAGAAATGTGGCTGCACCTCTGACAAGGAAAGTGTGGTCAGACATAGTGATGCACACCTGTAATCCTAGGGTTCTGGGAAGCTGAGGCAGGAGGACCACAAGTGCAAGCCCAGCCCCGGCACCTTAGCAACTCCTGTCGTAGAATGAGAAGTGCTGGGGATGTAGCTCAGTTTGAAGCTCCTAGGTTGAGCCCCCAGAACCAAGAAAGGAAGGGAAGTACAATGCAAAGTACAGAAACATCCTTCCACTGACATTTGAGGCTGCCAGTTCAGCTGCTTATGGCAGGGGACAGTTGGAGGTGATGCCACCATGGACTGTCCTGAATGCCCCACCCCTCCTACAGGCAGTGCCATGTGGGTGGAGCTGTGTTGGCGTCGGGCTGCTCAGATTCATATTGCAGGCACCGGTGCTTCCTTGGCCAGATTCACTTAATGTCTCTGTGCTTCAGTGCCCACATCTCTGGAGTGGAAATAACATGGCCTGGGTCATAGGGCGGCTGGGGGAATGGCATGAAGTTGGCAGGTGAAGCACTCCACAGGCTGCTTGTCGTGGTCATATGAATACATCATTGTCATGTTATCAGAGCCATTACTCCCCTTTCTGGGGTTCATACACCACTCAGCCTACAGCTTGGGACAGTAGGGACTCAGGCTTGGTGCCACCTTCCTTCCCTCCAGGAGCCAGCAAGCAAGGCCATGGCCAGGCCCGTGCACATCTCGACGTCGGGGCTGGATCAGCTGAGCCATGACGGTGACCTCGTGACACCCTGAGCCCATGCAGCAGCCTGAGGGCCCTGTGGCTCGTGCTGTAGACCTCAGGCCGAGGGGTTCCAGAAGGACAGGTCAGGGTAGGGTGGTCCCTCACCTTCCACCCGTGTCATGTAAGGCCCTGGGCTGCAGGGGTGTCTCCTCTGGCCCTGAGACAGAACTGCTCCAGATTCTGAGGCCCAAGAAGAGCCATAAGGAATGCAACAGAAGACCTTGTGGAAGGCCAGCCAGGAGACCTGGAGAGAAGACAGGAAGCGCTGGCCATCAGCGGAAGGAAGGAGTGTCTGGGAGACTGAGCGATGGCCGATAAGGAAATGCTGAGGAAGTCCGGCGTGGACTGCTGCAATAGCCACATGCTGTTAAGTCCCTGAAATGTAGCTGTTCTGAACTGGAGCCGGCTGCAGACAGAAAATGCAGACTGGATTTGGAAGGTTAGGGTACAGGAATGTGAGGAATCTCGGTAATCTTTATGTTCGTTGTATTGATTACATGTCAAAATGTTAATGATATTTGGGATATGTTGGCACAATTAAAACATGAAAACCAATTCTGTTAAAAAAAAAAAAAAAAAATTTTTTCTTTTCAGTTTAAAACTGGAGACTGTGGAATCCCACCTAGGGCTTGTTCTGTGTTTTTGTTGGACAGTGAGTGCGAGAGCAGGCAAAGGCTCGTGGGGGCCACGGCTGCCTGGACCTGTCTGCGCTTTGCTTTCCGGGTGTCGTAGTCTGCCAAAGCATTTCAATGTTTTGATGTCCTTAAAAGACACCAGGATTTTCCAGCCACGTGATTCCCAGGGAAATCACACCAGCCCCCCCAACCTCCTTTCTGGGCTCTGTCACTGTCACACATGCCTAGATCTTCTGGCCCCCTGAGGATGGATGTGCCCTCTCTCTCTCTCTCCTAAGCAGACACCGGGGGACCATTAAACCATATTAAATAGCAATTCTGCCTCGCAGTTACAGAGCTCAGAATCGTGCCCTGTAGGAATTCACATCAGATGAGCTTCAGAGAGGCTGCGGGCAAATGAGGGCAGCACAGCCATGGAGTTGCTGATGCAAATGAATAATTGAACAGTCTGAAATGCCACCAAGGACCATTTTACACTGACGAGCAGTAGAACCAGCTGGCCTGTCCTAAGAGAATACAGCCTTCCTCACCATTGTGTCACGCAGTGCCCGTGCTGTCACCACCCAGAAAACCCAGTCTCGGCCCGCAAGCTGTTCTTTGAGCAGAGAGCTGACTCAGTGTCCCGACAGGACAGCCTCCTCTGGGCTGACTCACGTGGCTCTTCTCTGGGAGACCAGCATGGCTCAGGTCCATGCAAGGGGAGCCAAGGCACCTCCTGTAACTTTTGGGGTGTCCACACGTTCTCTGCAATCTCCCTTTCAGAGGCAGAGGCTCTGTGGCCTCTTCTCTGACTCAAAAGAAAGCATTTCCGTTTTGGAAGCTACGCAAGACTTCTCTACTAGGCCAGATCCCCTGCTGAGCACCGTGTGGCGAGATGACAAGCCACAGTCCCTGTCCTCACTTGAGAAACATTCCTGAGGGGCCTGGAGTGGCCTGTGCAGTGTCCTGGCTATTTGCAGGCTCCTGCTCTGTACTGTCTAGATGTGGTGGTTTTCCTTCATCGACACAGGGACTGACTTAGTTCCCCAAAGAACCTGAACAGCCTTTTAGCCCAGAGATCTGGCTGGTCAGTCCCAAGGCACTGTGCAACCAGGCTGGTCCCAGGAAAGGAAGCAGGTGAGCAGGCTGGCCCTCCCTGCCACGTGTGGGCAGCATTGCTCCTACCAAGCCTCAGGCTCCAGTCTCCGTTGGAGAGGGTGGAAGGAAGCAGAGGGAAAGCAAGGCCACTTTCGGGTACCGGGCTAGGCTGGCAGAGACAGGGTCTCGAAAGAACAGAGGGTGTCTGCTGCAGCCCATGCCCAGGACAGTGGGCCAGGGCCACGTGGTTCTGAGCCTGGGCCCTGGGGGTGCTCTGGGTATGGCTGGGCTTCATCCAGCTGTCTCTTCTTGCCCACAGCGCTGACCGGACCCCAGTGACCCTGAACCTCGACGGGATCGTGCAGGTCCTAAACTGCCACCTCAGTGACATGACCATCGGGATGATGACCCGGATCGCAGTCCTGAAGTGGCTTTACCACTTGTATATCAAGACTCCCCGAAAGGTGAGCCCTGCCCTCCCCTGAGGACACTGCTCCGTGCCAGGTGGCCTGCTCACGTAGTGGGGGCTAAAGTCCTTACCATTCTAGAGGGAGGTGATCCCAGGAGACCCCCAGAATGTGTCCCTAAAAGGGAGGATCTCCCGCTCACCAGTGCCCCTGTCTCTGCTCCCCAGATGTTCCGGCACACAGACAGCCTCTTCCCCATCCTCCTCCAGACATTATCAGACGAATCAGATGAGGTGAGTTGCCCACACCTCCTGCCTTACGAAGCGCTGACTGCCGGCCTCCTGTCCCGCACTATGGGGTCTCATAGCTGGGATGTGCTTGCTTGATTCCTGTTATGTTCTTAAGTCAACACCAGACAGTGCCCTGGAGGTAAAGTTGTATTCAGTGCTGTGGGCTTTGGGAGTAAGGACACTGCAGGCTCTTCTGGAGCGCTGGGATGGGCTGTCAGTGAGCCCAGGGGTCTGCAGACCCTGCAAGAGGGTGTAACATTCCCTCCCTGGAAGGGGTTGAGACTGCAGAACATGGATTTGGGGTCAGCTCCATGAGACAAAGTCTAGCCCTGGCTTGCTGCCCCATTGAGCCAGATGCTTGCATCTCTGTGCCTTGCTTTCCTTCTCTGTCCCATGCAGGGTACAGCAGTACCTGGTGTATGAGAACCACATAACCCATATGTAACGTCAGGTGCTGTACATAGGCTGGGTGCTTCTTTAGTTGTGTTGTTTCCATTAAAGTCCTCTTTGACCCCCAGTTTAATCCTTGCTGTGTTGGCCTCACCAGGAGCTCCTGGTGTGAGAGAACGTGGCTGGCCTCGGTTGGAGGAATAATCCCCTGAGAAGGCCAAGTCAGATGCCGGGCTGGGGCAGGAGACCAGCAGCCCAGGGCTCCTGTCACACTGGAGAGGGTCACCAGCCACTCACCTTTCCCCTACTCTGCTCTCAGGAGCATTTCCCCAGAGCTAGGGCAGCACAGTTCTTTTAGGGTTCCCCTGCCCCTTGCAGCTGTGGAAAGTCAATTTGCAGTCCGTCAGCAAGCGCGGCAGTCCTGCCACTATCTACAGCAGCGCTCAGGCTGGCGTTGATTCTGGTAGTTGAGTTACTGTGTCTGAGCTGTGACTCGCTTCTCTTCCCCCTTCCAAGCTCTGAGGCACTTCGAACAACGGGCAGAGCCCTGTGTCCGTGTGGCAGTGGGCCTGAATCCACAGACAGGTCCACATTGCCCAGTAGGACCACGAGAGTGGACAGGGCTCAGAGGAGAGGACGTCACTGTCAGCTTCGCAGGGGTGAGGCGGCTGGGTCTGCCACCTGCAGCCTGAATGCACTTCACTGAACTGGGCTGAAAAGAGAAGTGGACAGGCAGGTATCAGTTGTAGGTCCTCAGAGGTTCTCTGCATCTCCAGGACATTCCCAAACAGATGGCCTGTGACACCCAGCCCCTCCGCCTGTCCGTGCCGCCCCTGCGCACCGGGCCCAGGTGGACTCAGCCCAGTTCTGCTGCGAGCTGGGGCTGACTCACCGCTTAGCCAGCCTCTTTTCAGGACAGAAAGGAAGAGGAGAGCTCTGCTGATTGGTGCCTTCCTAAGGCTGCACTGGAAGCAGCTGAGTCTTCAGTCCTTTAAATTGAGTTGTTTAATCCCATCCAGTCGGCTCTGCTTGAAATTGCCTTTTGTGCACGTGCGCATTCAGAGGGAGCGGAGGAGATGCAGCCCATTAGATGCTTTCTTCAGGTTGCGGCTGTAGAAACTTGATTTGCTGAAGTGCCAAATGTTGTCAGGGCTTTGGGGCGCATCTTGTGGGCCTCGTGGGGGGAGGACCGAAGCTGCTGTTGGAGATAATTGAGAGAGTGCTGTGACAGGAGGGGAGAGTCCCTCTTTCCCTGCTCTCTAGAGGAGTAATTTAGGGACCCTGATAGTCATGGGTGAGTCATGACTGCCACATCCTGGTTTTCCAGCAGAGTCCTGTTTCCAGATGTCGCTATCCTAGTGTCTTGACCTTGACGAAGCTCCGTGTACTTGGCAATGGGAGTACAGCCACACAGAAGATGAAGTCCTTTTCTGCGAGAACTTCCTCTGTAGAATATACAGAAAATGTTTTTGGTTGGTTGTTTCCAAACACGACTCTGATCTCAAATCGGAGCTCACTAGAGTTCAGGAACCATATAAGTCCTATTGCAGTAGCTAGAGAGCTGTCAAAGCAGTTGAGTAGGAAAATTCTGTTGTTTCCATTTCACAGTTCAGAAAACTAAGGCCTCAGAAAGTTAAGCAACTTGCACACAGCTAGGATGTGTTGGAGCCCACACTGAAAGCCAGACTTGTTTGACTTCAAAGCTGTCTCTCATTACTTCACTTCCAGGCAGAATGGGTAGAGGAGATGGGGAGCTGGAGTTGAGTTGTTCTGCCACCCCTGTCTCCTGATTGCTCCAGAGGGTTCTCTGACCTGTATTTTATGCTCCGTAAGTTATTGAGGGAAAATTCTCAACTTGGTGTGGCGATGTGTTTATATTCAGCCCTCAAATCCTTTGTCCATTTTTCTCATTGGTATGTAGAAGCTCTTTGTATATTTGGAACATTCAACCTGTCATCTCTATTGCAAATGTTCTTCTGTCCCAGCACAGTTATGCTAAACCCACATGCTCCTTCCTCAGGCTGAGAGTCATGCGCCTTGGCATAGCATCCCCAAGGGCCTTAGTGATGCAAGCTGCAGGCACAGGGATGGCAGAGCTCAGAGACCTCCCTCTGCCCCTGCCACTGTGTCCCGCAATCCCACTGGCATGCGGCCTCACTGACATGCCCTATCTGCTATTGTTCCCAGTTCCACCCCAGTGACAGCTCAACAGGCCACACCTTTCTGGCATCCTCCATTGTCTGCTTTTCCGTTATTCAGGCTAAGTGGCTGTTTTCTCAGTATCACCTGCTCCTTGTATACATTATCTGAAAATCCCTTTTGTTAGAAGAATTTGCAGGTGTCAGATTAATATTCTTGGCAATGAAAGAGAAATCCTCCCATTAGCTGAGATCCAGTTGCATGTTGTTAAGAGAAAATGAGATCCTGACTTCCCAGCATGGAGTGCGGAGCACATGCTCAGTGCCTCCCGCTGGACCCCACAGAGCGCATCCCCTGCCCGGATGATGCCACTTGTGAGCTGCCAGCTGCCTGAGGGGGCATGGCCTGGAGGTGGCTGTGCCCAAGAGAGCACCCACAGGATGGGTCCCTCTCTGCTTCCCCTGGTGGTGGGTTGGCCCAGGAGGGGCCGCTCATGATGCCTCACTCCTAAGCACAGCTGCCTCCAACCTGCACTAAAGCGCTCATATGGGTCTGTATCCCGAGAGATCTAGAAGAGCATCTGTCCCAAATGTGCCCACACGGTACCTGAAACAGTGGCCACCAGCCCCCAACCTGCACCCTGGCCCTCCTTGCCAGGAGTCTCTGGTGAGGACTTAACGTCCCTAGACCCAGGAAGTGGACTCACGTTCTCGATATGTGCCTTCCAGACTGCACAGAGAAGTGTGCAGCACCTTCCAGACCCGCCGCCCTCGTCACTTACCTGGGTGTTGTTAGCCTTGTCATGAGGTCCAACTCCCCTTCCCAGCCGTGAGTTTGTCCCCGATAAATCGTCTTGTCCTTCAGTAAAGCCTTCTGGGTCTTTTTTCATAGGTCTTACCCACGCTGTATGAAGGCGGTTTGTATTTTTGTCATGACTTACAGTAGCATCCCTTTCTCGTGCTGGTCTCTCCCCGGTGGCACTGTGGCCTGCTGCTAAGAGCATAGGCTCTGGGGCCGCATGGGCCAGGCCTGCTGTGCCGCTTCACAGTTGGCTGACCTCAAGCAAATGACTGGATTTGCTGAGCCTCAGATCCCTTATCCATAAAGAGAGAACAGAAAGGAGCCTCTTCCAGTCTCGGAGTCTGGATCAGATGAGATCGTGAACATTAGACACTTAGCATAGGACCAGGCCCCGGCGAACCCGTGTAGGCAGGAGCTCCTCTCCATCCAGTGAGCATTTCTTAGGCAGGGCTTGAAGACTCTTGTGTGATCAACAGGGTGGGCCCTGCTGCCTCAACTTCAGTGACCAAATGCAGAACAGGGGATGCTCCTTGGTAGAGCCTGTCTCAAGAGGCCTGAGGAACAGGTGGGCGTGTGTGTTGGTGTAGTCTAAAAGATTTGTATTCCGTGTCCTAGAAAGTCAGTCAGGGACAGAGTCGGCAGCTGGACCAGTGTCCTCTGTCCTCCCCAGGAGCCCTAGGTAGGAGCTGCCCAGCGCAGCATTGAGGCGGCCTTCAGTGCCAGCCTCACTCACCAGAGCAGGAGCCGCCGTCAGCTGTTCACCAGCATCTTCCTAGCGCTCCCCAGCGGGCAGGGCTCAGCTGGCCGCCCTGGGTCCAGAGCAAGGAGGAGAAAGGGCGTCTCAGCGGAGGCTGCAGCAAGGCTCCCCCCACAGCCTCCGCTCAGGCCTGCTGGGCCCAGGCGTCACGGAGCGTCTTCACAGTGTGCCCCAGAGGCTTCCCAGCATCTCTGGGCCTCAGAGCCTGATGTCTGAATGCTTCGGAGAAGAGCCTTTCACCCAGGAGGAGCCCTTCCCCACTGCCTCAGCTTCAAAGTCACCATGAAAAGAACTTGCTGAGGGAGGTTTATGGCTGATGTGACTGGCGCAGAAGCAGCAGAAAGGAGAACCGCCTCTCCAGAAAATGTGCAGGGCGGGGCTCCGGCAGCATTCTGCACAGCTGTGGTCACTTCCAGCACAAACCCCACCAGCTGTGTGAAGAACAAGGGCACCTCGCACACACGGTGACCTGGGAGGACAGGGACAGTGGGCTGGAAATCTGAGGATTGACTTCGGGTTTTCTAAAAAAGTGCTTGAAGTACCCCGTGGGTTCAGTGATGGACCTTAGTCCAAGTCACACACCCCTCCAATTGAATGAGACACCCCAGAAGTGCCTGGCCTACAGGGGAGCCCCAGCCGCTCCAGCCTTGGCAGTTCTGGGGGAAGTGGAATTGGACATCTAGGGTCATGGCTGTGGTTTGGCACAGGCTTCAGCGGTCCCAGTGTCTCTCTCCCCACCTTTGGGCCCCTCACCAGCAGGATGGCTACAAGGGAATGACCCTGCTGCGCCCTAGACTGTATTTGTGGGGTGCTTTTCCTGGGGGGAAGGGGAGAGGATGTCATCTATTTTCATGGTCCACATCCCAGGAGAAGTGGAACGGAAAAACTGAAGAGGTTCTCAGCTCTCTGGGGAGAGTCTTACTGGGCCAAGGCGAGTTGCCAGAAAGAAAAGACAGTTAAGGCTCATCAGAGAGATGGGAGGAGCAGCCAGACGGTGCTGTGGTGGCCTTGTTGGCGCAGAGTCCAGGGCCTGAGCTGGTGTAGGGTGCGGCTGCATCGGGCTGCCTTTGTCTCAGGGCAGCAGCGGCCCTATTGTCCCATTGTGTCCCTTTTCCTCCTCACCACATCACCTGTCTACTTCTTGACAAGAAGCCCTTGTGACTTTGGTCTGCTGAGTCGCAGGGCTTGACTTCCTGCTCAAAAGGATTTATTCAGTGATAAGACTTAGGCATGAAGTTCCCCCAGGGGGAGCCCCAGCCCCAAGAGCATGATGAAAAGAAAGCTTAGAGAAGACCCCAGTCCCCATTATTTCCCCGGTAACAGGGGCTGCTCACTCCTGTCCCCAGAGGGAGCGCCACCCCTCACTGTTTGCCCAGAAACAAGAGCTTGCGCTTCTATTTTTTTGTTTTGCTTTGTTTTGTTTGTTTTTTTTGGTTTTTTTTGTTTTTTGAGATAGGGTCTCACTTTGTGGTTTAGGCTGGCCCTGAGCTCAGCCTCCAACTCACATCACAGCAATCCTCCTGCCTCTGCCTCCCGAGTGCTGGGATTACAGGCGTGAGCCACCACGCCCGGCACTGTGGTATGTGGTACTGGTTGCTGCTGGATGTGAGTCTCCACGCCCAGTATTGTATGTGGTTACCGAGGATGGAACCCGGGTCCTTGCGCTTGCAAGACAGGTGCCGGAACCATTGAGCTAAATCCTGGCCCAAGCTTGCGCTTCTTAGAGGCCTCTCTAGCTGAGGGGATTTGGGGAGCTGATGGCAGCCCTGTTGTGCTCCCGCTGCCAGATCCCAGCGTGTCTGCAGCACATACTAAACATCACATGTACGTACGCTGTTCACACTGTGTCTGCGACTTGGCAGGTGGTCCTAGAATGGTTTCAGTTGTCCCAGTTTGACTTGTGACAAGGTTTATGTTTGAGAAGGACAACTTTCCCAGGGTCACACTGCCAAGAGCCAGAATTAAGCATCAGGTGTACATGATTCTGAGGCAGCTGAAACCTCCAGAGCCCCCCTTCTGAGAAGCAGGGCTCCAGCCAGGTGCAACTATGTGTCACTCGTGGTGTTTTGTGTTGGCCGCCCTTCCGTTCTGAATATGCTTTCTCTGCGTACTGACTTTGACCTTGACCCCCTTCCCCTTTCCCAGGCCCCTGTGAGCTGCTGCTGGTTCATGAATTGGGGCTGGGAGGTGGCAGCTCCCTACCAGGGCCTAAGCCACAAGCCCTTTCCATTTCCTCCAGATCTAGGGGGACCATGGAAGGGTGGCAAGAGACAGAAGGGAGGCCTCTTGTGGAGCCAGGCAGTTGCATGGCGCCTCCCCTCCATTTTCTTCCCTGAGATGCTTGCCTGGCCTGGGTGTCTTTGGTCCCTTCCAGCTCTGAGTCTGTGTGGTTCCGACTCCACTCCCTGGAATACTAATGCTGCCGGCTCAAAAGTGGACAGTCTTCCTAAGAATGGGACTTGTTTTTCCATCTCAGTTCCTCGCTCTGTTTTTTTATTTTGCCCCAATTTTCATTCCATCCACTCTCCAAAACAAACAAAAACACCCGTTCTATGCCTGCCTCAGTTCCACAGACTTCTTTAGAATCATATTCCAGTAAGGTAAAATGTTCACCTAGAAGTCTGAGGGATAACATGTCAGTAGCTGAGATCTTGATTCCTCCACTCAGGGCCTGCCCAGCTTGGGGAGAGAAGCAGGGTCCTCCCCATGGCCCAGCGCCTCCCGCTGCAGCCTGGGATGCCGCTCATCCCCATCTCTCCCCGAGCTGGCCATGGAGCTTCACAGTGGGGCTTCAGAGATAAAGTGAGGGAGAAAAGCCGCAGCCAGCAAGAGAAAGATGCTGGACACAGGTTACGATCCCCACACCTTCTCTCAGGAGGGCCCAGCCCCGAGCCCACACGCTGCAGCTGCACCCCACAGCAGGGCAGAGGTACTGGTGGCCCTGCTGGGGACCATGGAGGCCTCAGGGTTTAGAAATGAAAAAGAAGTAGCTGGGACTAGAGGGAAGAGAGCTGCCCTCCACGTCACCCTACTCCGGGCTGACCTTTCTGTCCTCCTTTACCCAAGAGGCACAGGACCCACTTGTGCGATGCTGTCCACCAGGGAGAGTGAGACGGAAGCATTGAATGCTGGTCCTTTGCTTGGGAAACACAGTAGTAGGCAGTCACAGGGTTCCCAGGTCTGCTCAGAGAGAGGGCTGCCCTGATCCCAAGAGCTTGCGTTCAAAGTCAGGCAACACTGAGGAAAAGAAAAGGAAAAACAATGAAATATGTTGATTAAAAACGTAGCGAATGTTTTAATTTTTAAGATGTGTTACAGTAGAAGACACATTGCCCACATTGCCATGAATCCGCCTCAGAACACTTGAGCACACTTATCCCATCATTCCTGCTGCTTTCTGGAGTGTCTTTAGTTCCACTGTCATGGCTGCCCCAGTGTTCTGAATATTTCAGACATGTCGTCTTCATAGTCATTTTGACTTCAGGTTGGTGCCAGCGCTGGCCTCTCTCTTGCCGCACTGTGTGGCACTCTTGTGCTTTTGATCACACCTCATAAAGACACTCACGAAGGAGGAGTTCAGAACTGCTTCAGAAAGGGGTAAGAACAGTGGATGAGTGTTCAAAGCAAAGGGGACGTGTTGAAGGGGATTCGTGGCAGTACGCCTTTTACATAATAAATTTTTTAAGCATTCACTAGACATTTTGATCACCGCTTTAAAAATATGTATGTATGTATAGAGAGCTATTTTTACATTTGCCATAGCACAAAAAGTTTATAATCCAGGTGGTTTTCTGAATGGGAAGTAAAACCAGGCAAGTTGTGTGCAGGCTCCACCCCTACCCCAAGCCCAGATGCTCTTTCGGGCATGCTCACCTTCCTGGTTTCAGAAGGAGGCGCAGTTGCTGCGACCCCCGATAGATGAGAGCTTTTTTCAGAAGGCTGCCCTTTTCCCAGTGTGGAGCTGGCCCCACAGCTGCTTTCTCCAGCTTGTGTTTGCTCTCCCTTCAGAGCAGGGCTTCTGACCCTGGTGCCATCTGGTACGTGCCCGTTTCCGTACTCTTGGCCTCACAGGGCCCCGTGGCCTTCAGCCAGGCTTCCAAGGGTGAGTTTTCTGGCTGGTTCTTCCCAGACCTGGGCAGCTGCAGCTATCTGCCTCTGCTTAGGGCCTGAGGAGGCCTGGCCACTGGGCTGTACCCTCCTCAAAAAAGCCAGGCTTCTGTGCAAAAGGTCCACGCCGTTCCAGGGTACCTGGCCTCGGTGTCAGAGAGCCCCTGGCAGAGACTGCAAAGCCAGACTGCATCTTCCGGGGTCTGGGGCCGAGTCCATCTCTCCAGCCATGTGTCTCGGTAACATTCTTGCAGGTTCTTCCTAGCCAGGAGGGGAGAGGGCCCAGCGTGGGCAATTCCTGTTGGCATAGGAAGAGCTCCCTCTGTAGGAAGGAGCCCGGGGACATCTAGGGCCTGCTCAGCCAACAGAACCCAAGCTTCCTGAATGTTCCCTAAAGCTTTTCCATCCGTTTCATGCTTGACACTGCAGGTCAGCATCTGCCGAATGCCCTGTCCGGGGGTCTCGGAGGATGAGGAAGATGGGCTTCCCAGCCGGGACACATGGCAAAGCTGGTCTCTGGTCTCTGCCTGTGAGTGGAGAGAGATGGGTAGAGATGCTCTCGTCCCAGGTGGTTTTCCAGGGCTGGGCTGAGGACAGGTGTTGCAACAGTGAAGGCCAGTGGACCAGTGAAGCAGCACTGTCCCAGAGAGCTGTCCTTGCCTACTGGAATACCAGAATACCAGATGGGGACAGCCGACGGGCCCCACCAGATGGTGACCCCCTCCCACCTAGAAAGTGCTTCTTGCTGATACAAAGCTGTCTTCAAGAAGGGGACCCTGTCAGGATCCCCAGGCTTGCTCCTCTTTGCTCCCCGCCCTGTGGAAGATGAAACTCCTCTTCCTTGCCCCTGAACCCTCCCATCAGCACAACTGTCAGAGGCTTCCTGTACCCATTTGCCCCCAACTTTGACCCCTGTACTCTAGTGAAGAATCAAGGGCAGCCCACTCCATTCCAGAACCCGAGACCAGCAGATGCCCCCCACTGCCATGGTAACGGCGGGTACTCCTGCGCCTGCAGAATATTGCTTTCTTATAACCTCCCTCCCTCCCTTTCCCCCCTTCTTTCTCTCACACAAAAAGAAAGCACAAGTGTTTTATATTCATTTTGCAAAAGCGCTGTGCAGTGCATACTAATTGGTGTGGCTTCCTCCTGCTTTCTTCTAGCATCATCTGAGTTCCCCATCATCCGAGCCAAGACTCCAAGCTGGCCGCAGCCTGGGCCCTGCCAGCCTGCTCACTAGAAGAGCTGGATCTGTTTCCCAATGGCCGAGCAGGACTGGCTGCAGCCGTCTGGAGCTCTTCGACCTCCTCCAGGCTCTGAGTAAAGGTCCAGTAGGCAAGGCCACTGTGGTGACCTGGTCCTCGGCCCAGAGCTCCTGCCCCGCACCTGGGGCTGCAGGGTCTCCAGGCAGGCAGCACACCAAAGCCCTGGTCTGGGCACAGACTCAAGGCCAGCGCCAACCGGAAGGGTGGCTCCCATGCTTTCTTGCTCTGCTCAGAACCCTCATTGATGAGTCCTTCCTTTCACCCAGCCCTTTCTCTTGCCCCAGGGCTAGGTGGTCTATTTCAGTTGTTGCTTCAAAGCTGCAATGCCTGAGTGGGGCTTGTGGATCAAAAGGAGCCAGTCACCTCCCCAAAGTGGCTGCCCACTCACTCCCCACTATCCCCTTAGGCCATTCTTTTCCCTCCATTCAGGCATTGCCTTTCCTTCCTTATCTCTAGGAGATTGGAGGAGATGGTGACACTGTTCCAACTCCTGCTTGTCCCTTAAGGGGACAAAAAAGGTGCCAAGTGCAGTGTTCATGCAAACATAAGTACAGGTGGTATTGCCCCAGGAAGAGCTATAGACTTCAGGAACCTGAGACAAATCCCCAGATTTGTAAACACAGAGGAGTGGCTGGGATTACTAACGGAACCTGTAGATAACATTTCCAGCTTTAATTTTGCAATTGAAGTATAATTTGCATTCATTTGCCATTTGGTGTTAAACTTTCTAAATTAAGAGAATTCCAGACGTAAAATAATACAGTTTTGCTGGCTGGCTCCACTCTCCAGTGGGATGGTAGGGGGAGATAGAGAAGGGATTGGGCATCTCATCTCTGGAAGCCCTTGATGTGCCCTGTCCCTTTGCTGAGCAGGACTGCTGAACAGCTTGGCTGCAGGACCAGAAATCTTGTGATAGAAGTGCTAAGCCAGCCTTTCCCTGTGCGTGCTGTTTGCTTGTACATAAAGCACAGCATCCCTCAGGACCCATGGGGAGTTGGCTCCACACCCTGTGGGTTGAGCAGTCTGAAAATGCTCAACTCCCCTCTATCAAATGACACAATATTTGCATATAACTTGCACACATCATCCTGTATACTTTAGACTATCTCTGGGTTTTTTATCACAGCTAATGTAATATAAAAGTTAGGTAAATCATTGTACTGTATTGTTTAGAGAATAATAGCAAGAAAAAGGACACTTTTTTATCCCTTTGTTTGAAGTCCATAGTTGATGGGTGAGGATTTAGCTCAGTGGTTCCAGCACCTGCCTTGCAAGCACAAGGTCCTGAATTCGATACCTAGCACCAAAAAAAAAAGTCTATAGTCGGTTGAATCCTCAGACACAGAGGCCATCTGTGTCTCCTGTCATCTCCCACTTGCACATCTAAGGAAACAGATTCCCCCTTAGCTATTAAACAAAGTCCAGTGTGCTCACGAGGGTCTGTCCACCCTAGGCTCTGCTGCAGCCCCGCACCCCACTCTGGAGCCAGACCACATGGTCAGTTTCCTGGATGCCACGTGGTGCTTGCATCCACAAGAGGCTTGTACCAGTGAAGAGAGCCATTCCATGCCTTTTTGCCACCCTTGGCAAACTCATGCTCAAGTGCTTCCAACAGCTCCTGGCCCCCAAGGCCTATAGGCTGCCTTGTCAGTCACTGTTTCCTGTCTCCCCAGAAGCCTGTGACTCATCGAAGACACAGCCTGTCCTTCCGGCCTCACATCTCTAATAGCGCAGAACAACCCCATGGTAGCTGCTCAGTAGATGTGAGGAGGAAGGCTGTTTGGATCAGTTGGCTGGCCTAGGTCAGACAGCTGAATGGCAGGGTCAGAATTAGAAGTCAAGACTGGCCACAAAGCCAGGAGTAGCACTATTAATAGGCTAAGTGGACCTGGGATTTAGCTCAGTAGTTCTGGTGCCTGCCTTGAGAGTGCACAGGGCCGGGTTCGATCCTCAGCAACCACATACAACAGTGCGGGTGTGGTGACTCACACCCACTGTCAGTCAGTACCACATACCACAGTGTGGGGCGTGGTGCCTCAGTCCTATAATCCCAGCACTCGGGAGACAGAGACAGAAGGATGGCTGAGTTCAGGTCCAACCTGAACTACAAAGCGAGACCCTATCTCAAAAAAACTAAAAGAAAAAACCAATCTTAAGATTTGGGAACCAGAGCTAGATTTAAAGTGGCTTCGCCGCTATGTTTTTGAGATAGTGACTGTCCACACCCCACATTCCTGTGTATAGTGTGTAAGAGGATGTGTAACCAGTGCGCAAGGGGAGCTTCCACCTCTGCCCTTCCTGTCCCTTTCCACCTGGATCTGGAGCCACTCAGACTAGACAGTCTTGCCCAAGCCTGATCTCCTGGGTACCTTAGTTCTTCCCCAGCAGCTTTCCCAATGGAAATGAACCCCTGCTGGACACCAAGTGTCGATCCATGTGCCCATCCTGGTACCGGGATCTAGCAAGGGCCCAGTCAGCTTTGCTGGCTCGTACTTTTCTTACTTGGTGCATTTGGCCGCCAGGTTTTGCTGCTAGAGGCTGTTAGCCTCTGTCTCCTGCACAGACAGACCTGACAGAGGCAGGTAGTCCAGCAGACACAGTGGGGCTCGCAGGTGCAAGGTGCTGGAAATCGGCAGGCTCCCTCTCCAAGTTCTCTTGTCCAGCCCAAGTCTGAATCAGGTGCAAGGCAGTAGAAACAGGTTGCACTACCTTGAGCTGTGGTCAGAGTGGGAGTTAACTGCTCTATGGATACGACTCGATTGGGAATTAGTGCAGGACAGCAGTTTGGGGCCTTGGCTTGGTTTTTATTTTTTCATACATTTCACATAACCAAAATGCAGTCATTTTAGGATTTTCACAAGGTTGCACAGCTGTCTGTATTAATTCAGAACATTTTCATTTCCTCAGCCATTAACAGAAACTCCCCAGGCGTCCTAACCCACCTTCTGTCTTGGGACTTGCCTATTCTGGACATCCACATAAAGGGAATCATCCTATAGTTTGTGGCCTTTCATGCTTGGCGTCTTTCACTTAGCAGATGTTGGCACGGTTCCTCCCTGTGAAAGCCTGTGCCAGTCTCCCCACTCCTTTTTATGGGCAAACAGTGTTTCTTGGGTTGGATACATCACATTCCATCTGTCCTTTTACCAGTTGATGGACCTCTCCGTTGCTCCACTGTCTGGCTCTGAGCAGTCATTGCTGTAAATGTTTATATAGAAGTTTGTGAGTGGACATATGTTTGCATTCTCCTGGTAACTACCTAGGAGAGGGAGCACACCTCCAGCCGCTGTTTAACTTTCTGAGGAACTCTTGGCTTGACTCTTGCCTCACTCTTTCATTTTGCATGAGTCACATCCCCCATTCTCCCCTTACCCCAGCTCTCTTATCCTGCCCGTCCCTGACCTTTGGGAAGTGACTTGTATGGGACCTTGAGCATCAGGCCACATGGCCTGCTGAGGCAGATGTTCAGGGTCTGCCCACCTTGCAAGACATCACTGCCTTGTGATCTGCTTCCCCACCTCACCCCCTTCCCTCTCTTCCATTCCAGGAGTGGAGGCCTCCTCCCTCTGTAGAAAGAGAGACCAGAGCCCTGAGCCTGTCCTTACCCGGGGCAGCCCCTGCTCTGCCCTCTGACCAGGTTAGATAGCAGCCACCGCAGAACCATTTCCCACGTTGCAACAAATGGAAGGATTGACAAGTGTTCATTCGGCCCCTCGTGAGGAGCAGCACAGTGCAGAGCAGGGTCTCTGATGGGAGAGACAGCAGGAGGTGGGCTCTTTGTGCAGGCGCTGGCCAAGCTGAATCAGGCCAGTGCAGCTGGAGTGGCTTAAAGGCAGAGGGTCCACAGCAGGACATGTTGGGGGAGGTGACAACTGACAAGTGTAGGCCAAGCCACTGCCTGTTTCCTGCACTAAGGGAACTAAATTAGACTTCAAAGAGGAAATAGACCATACCTTTTCCCTTTATTTTGAGATAAACTTAGCTTTTTTGAGATCTGTAATTCAAGCTTTTTAGTATCCACATGGTCCCCACCTGATGATGGTTCAACTTCAGTTTTTTTATTGCAATATTAAAAGTAAAGCACATTCAGTAGAAACCATATGTCACATCTTGAATTTTGAATTGCAGTCCTTTCCTGGAGCAGGACTTTTTATGCTGAGCCCTTCCAGTCGTGGAGGGAAACACCTAGACTCTACAGTTAACTGTGTCACTGAACTATGGTGTTCAACTGGGTGTGGTGGCACACCTATGATCCCAGCTGTCCGGAAGCTGAGTTAGGAGGATCACTTGGAGTTCAAGGCCACGCTGGGCTACATAGTAAATTCAAGGCTGGCCTGAACTACATAATGAGAGCCTGTCTAAAAGGTAAATAAGTAAATAAGCTGTGATAGTCAGTGAACTGACATTCCAGTGGCTTTACTGGGATGTAACCCTTCATAAATTGAGGGATATCTATAGTGATGAGCATTTACGGCCATTGCCAGTGTTTAATTCCAGGACATTTTCATCAGCCCACAGGTAAGGGGCAGTTGTCCACCTAGTCAGCTGATGCCCACCGGCATCAGACCCGTCTTCTGGGTCATAAGGGTGCACTTGTGGGTGGACAGGCAGTCCCTCTTCAGAGATGAGCAGGGAGCCAAAAGGGTAGAGGGCATAGTCCTCACTGGTGGCAGGAAGGCTCAGCAATTACTGGTACAGGTTATGACAGCTTATGTCCCGGCCTCACCCCACCACTTGCTGGACCAGAGCATTCTGCCTGCTCTTGGTATCAAGCGAAGACCGTGCCCTGATGTTTCTAGGGCTAAGAAGCTGTCTGGATCCCAGGCAGGCCCTGGCACCCGGGGACACAGCACACTGCTCACTCGCACTCTGGACAATCAGAGGAGCTCTATGGTTGGGCTGCAGAGGCCTCACCCACTCACACCTGGTGGGAACTTCGGAGGTAGCCATGTCTGCATGTGCAGAGTTGCAGCCATTCGTGGACAGCGATGTGGAGTCTGTGATCCCATCACCTCGCTGTGTCATCTGGTCTGTGGCCAAGGCAGAGTGGGCCCTGGACAGCACCATCAGACACTTGTACCACCCAGGCCCTGAGACCCGCCTGTTGTATAGTGCACCCTGATGCCAGACACCCACATCTGCTGGGGACCTCTCAGGTCTCCTAGGACAGGGACTCGCCAGCCTCAACTGCAGCTTCCTTCCTGTGTAGGTGTGTCCACTGCCATCTGTGGTCACTCTAAGCCATACCTTCATTCCCCTTTTCTGAGCACTTTCACAGCCGTGGTCTTGGCACTCACAACTGGCAGGCAGCCCAGCTGTCGCCTGCAGGCCCCCCACCCTTCCACCACAGGTGGCTGCCTCCGACGTCACCTCTAGAAGGTCAGCTGCGCTCATCCCTCACCCTCTGCTTGTCTCCTCAGGTTGTCCTGAAGGATCTGGAGGTGTTGGCGGAAATTGCTTCCTCCCCCGCAGGCCAGACGGATGAGCCAGGCCCAGCGGATGGCCCTGACCTTCGAGTCAGCCACTCAGAGCTTCAGGTGCCCACCCCCAGCAGAGCCGGCCTGCTGAGCACTCCCAGTAAGTAAGGACTGTGGCCACAGGGCCCCCGAAGTGCCAGTTCCAGGTCTTGTCTAGGCCAGGGGAGCCTTTGAGCTTTCATCTGTGAGCCCCCAACTCTGCCAGTGTGAGATGGGTCAGTGGGTTTCTGACCCCAACAAAAAGCCCCAGAGGAGGCCGGAGCTTCTCCTGCAGCTCTCAAGGTGCCTTTCCTTTTGTCCCCTTCCTGCGCCTTTGTTGCTTTTGAGCCCCTGACAAAGCACAAAAGCATCAGAGGCAGCTGGTCGTCTTTTTACTTAGCGGCATCTCCCAGGCAGGAGTCCAGGGCCTTTAGTCTTAAGTATCACAGGTGGAAGAAGACTAGGCAGCCATTTCCTCCTTGCTAAGCAGCTCAGAATAGCTCAGCGTGGCAAGTAGCCAGGCAGGAGACAGGCTAATTCAGACAGGCTGTTTGTGGACCGCCCTTGGAAGTAGAGGTGGCCAGGATGCTGTCCTAATGCTCAACCCCCACTCCTCCAACCCCGGGTTCTGTCCAGACACCAGCTGATCCTGCAGACCATGCAATCCTAGTGAAAGTACAGGGACACAGTTGGTGGAGAGTATAACTTGGGTGTCTGCTGGGTCTGTCTGTCTGCTGAGCCCCTCTTGACATCTGAGCACCAAGTCCTGGTTAGCATTTCATAGATTTGGTGGCTATCAGTGTCAGGGCCCTCCTGCAACTCCATGGTACTGTCCAGGCCCAGAGAAACCTGCTCACCTCACTGAGAGCCACCTCAGCCCTCTGGCCCAGAGACCAGGCTAAGTGCCTATCACCAGAGCCTCATGGACCACAGTATGCCCGGTACAGATCACAGAGGGCCATGTGTTGAGATCACTCCCATGACCTGGAGAACTACCAGGCTCCTCTGGCCCTCCAGTGGGAAGCACAGAGGCACCCGGGCTCCAGGCCGCCTCTCCTGCGCTCTCGGCTGTGTCTGAGGGGATGAGGGAGTGAGGGCCCAGCACCGCCAGCTTCCTCTCACCCATTTCCTCAGGATGCTGCTGTTTCCTCTTTTTTCTTGGGCTCAGTTTCCTCCGGGCCATGAGTGGCCATGTTTGGGAAGCTGTTCCCATATCCGGACCCCAGGGTCCTGCTCAGGCTTTCACCCCTGTCCCTCAGCCCAGAATTTCATTCCCTATCTTGTGTCCCCAAGTCAGCACATGGGAGTCAACCCAAAGTCCATGGGACAGCAGGGATGCCGGAATTGGAATGTGAGCCGCAGAGCAGGGAGCAGGAGCCGTGCTGAGGCCGGGAGAAGAACCGAAGCTCTTCCTCAAAGGGAGGTGGCAGCAAGGGGAAGGCAGGGCAGGGAGGACCCTGAGAGAGAAGTTCCATGTTGGCCCCCGCCCTCACTGCCCAGGGGACAGGTGCCCTGCCATCTTCTACCCCGTCACATGCCAAGGAGCTCCGAGCCCCAGCTCCTGGCCTGCTGAGCAGGGTAGACCTCTCAGCTTCAGCCTACCTCACGGCAGGGGTGCACTCAGAATTCATAGAGGAACAACAGAGCACGCCAGACAGGAATAAATTCCATCCCAGAAAGAACGCCAGCTCCTGCAGCCAGCAGCGCTTCCGGCTTCAAATGCACAGCCCCATGAGCCTCGAGCTCTTAACCTGAGGCTCATGTGTGGGCTTCGGGCTGATGCACATGTGTTCACACGTGTGGGCTCACAGCTGGCATCAGTCACCAAGTGGGTCTATGATTTTAAAGGTCAAGCTCAAAGCAGTAATGAAAGAATGAGGAAAGCCAGGGTGCCCTTTCCCCTCTCTGGCCCCAGCTGCCGTGGGAGGCACGCTCCAGGCACCACAGATGTGGGAGTGCCGTTTAGGTCCGAAAGTACGCAGGAAATGCTCGATTCTCCTGCTGCCTGCCCCTCCTGAGTGCTTCTCCAGCACGCACTGTGTCATTCTGTTTATCTCCATGCGGCTTCATATGTGGACAGAGGCCGCTGGGCCTGTCCCACCTGCCTGGATCCTGCACCCGTCGGACTCAGCAGGGCATAGCGCAGGAAGCGGTGTGTCGTGTTGCACACAGGGAGATCTTCCCACTCTCCGCATCGGGACTTTCTGGGAGGCCGGGAGGCAGGGAGTCTAGCAAAGGTAAAGTCGGATGTCTGCAGGGAGCCCGATGGCCCCGCCTGTGCCCTGGCTCTGTAAACTCAAATGGTGCAGATCAAACACAGCAGTGGGGAAAGAGGCCCATCACACGCCTGGGTGGCTGCTGTGCTAGCCTAATGCACCACAGCAGTGGCCCCGGGGTCCTGGAGGCAGATTTGCCCACATGGGATTTTCCTCTCCCGGCCTAGCGTAAACACTCCTCTCTGCAGCACAGAGGCCCCAGTCTGGGTTCTCCCAAGCGGCCTCCCACGCCCGTCTCCCATGGCTCAGCTGCTTCTGTACATTCTCTGCCTGTCTGAGATCGAAGAAGAGTCTGCAGAGGCCCTGCCAGGCTCTGGGAAGAGGGGACGATGCCAGACTTGCAGGCCAGACCCTAAGCCTGCATAGAAAGCTTGGCAGGATCAGAGGCCCCTTGGTTGGGTCCCTCTGTTCTCCGAGGCCTGGATGGCTCTGCAGCCAGAGAGAGAGCAGCTGGGACTGGAGAGACAGAGCCTGAGGACCTGTGACCAAGCACAGCCGCAGGAACATCTGGGGCTGAAGGTCTCCCTGAGCCTTCTTTGGCCTCCCCAACTCTCCCGCCTGCTCTGGGGCCATTCTTGGTGGATAGAAAGCACTCATCCCTGCATAACCCTGTAGGGTTAATGGCCCAAGGTATTTCCACCCCTGTCTCTTAAAGTGGGTAAAAAGGAAATGTTCTCGGCCGGGAATTTAGCTCAAGGGATACCTCACCTATCTTGGAAGCACATGGGCCCGAGTTTGATGCCCGGTGCCACCAAAAAAACAAAAACTGAAATGTTCTCATTCAGTTTCATTCCTTGCAGTCTAGGCCATTGTGAATAGATGTCAGTAGTATCTTCGTGTCCCCACACACAAACCAGTTTGAGCAGAAAGCTGTCTGTAAGCACATCCCCTGCAATAACAGTAGCAGTGTTAACAGCCGTGCCAACAGGGACCCGCTTCTGCTAAGCATTGCACACATGATGGCTCACGTTCATTCCCTCAGCTGACCATCACAACAGGCGTTGGAACTGGTCAGAGGCTTCCTACGCACACTCAGACTTCCGCCCTTTTTGGCCCTGGAAGCTTCCACTGCTTGAGGAAAGGGCCAGTGTCCCAGCTTGGCAGTTCCTGAGGAAGTTACTTCTCTCTCCATAGTGACTTCAGGCCCCTCATCTGGCCTTAGGCCATACAGTACCTTATTCCTGTCCTGTCCTTCCACTTGCTGCAGCCTCTGCTGTCTGAGCCTCAAGGCCTTGCCCAAACCCCTTATCAGCCAGGAGGCAGCAGAGAGGTGATGGACAGCAGGCGTGTGAAGGCCCTGCCTCAGCGCCGTCTCCCACCTTCTGTGAAGCACTTGCCGAGTGTTTGGTGACCTAAGTGGTCCATGCCGCAGGGACAGACTCGGCTCCCATCTTGGGCATTCTGAGACCCCCAGTGCTGGGGCCAGGGCCAGCCCCGCCCCCCACCAGGCTGCCTCCGCTCGGTCCTCGTGCTTGCTCAGCTTGGGTTGTGGTGGAAGTGACATCGCTCTTCCTGCCTGTGACTTTAGAAACCTCCTGCTCAAGGTGCAGGTTGTAACTTCTCAGTGGCCCAGAGCTGATAGATGCAAGCATTCATGTCACTCCCGGGCACATTCTCTCAGGGTTACTAGGTGGTTTGTGTGCCCATCTCAGGCCGCAGGGGCCACATTTTAGTCGTCTCTGAATTCCCCAGCATAGAGCACCAAGGGCCCAGTCAGCTAAGGCTCCCAGCACCACTCCCCAGGATGTGTCCCCTCGTGCCCTCTGCCAGGCCTGTCAGCTGGCCTGAGGCCACCCTAGCCCTCCCTCCAGCTTTGCCCTGGGCCCAGCCCTTGCTGTCCTAAAGGCAGGTTGTTACGCCACGTCTGCTGCCCTGTCAGCTAGCAGTCCCTCTCTCCCAGGCCCTGCTCCGAACCTGAGCTCCCTCCTGCTCTGAGCCAAGCAGCTCACAGCCTGTGGCTGTGGATGAGGCCCTCATTCCTGTCCTCAGGACCTCAGCTGGTCCATGGAGGAGAGAATGAGCCTCTCTTGGACTGTTCCCAGGAGCCACACTGCTATACTTTTGTCCATGCAGCCGAGGGGGCTGCTCTACCCCTTCAACAAAGGCTACACACCCAAGGACCCTGCCAGGCCCCATTTTCTCCCAGCCACTGGATTCCTCTGGAAGCTGCCCCTCTGCAGCCTGGCCTCCTGTGTCCCATACCACCTCCCAGCCACATAGCCCCTTCCATGGACCACTTCCTGTGCCAGCGCCCGCTGTGCCCTTTCTGCTCTGATGGCTCACAGATGAGTGACTGGCATGGGGGAGTCTCCCTGCCTTCACTCCCCTGCTAGGCAGCAGCAGGACCTGGATCTGACCTGGCCCCTGAGGCTCCTGAGTACTCTGCAGCTGCTGGCTTTTCTGTGGCACTTCCAGGGCGACGGATCCTAATGCCTGCTCACCAGGGGCTGTCCCGACACTCGGCCCCAACCCGGCAGGGAGGCAGGGTGGTGAGCAGAGCAGGGACCTCGCTGTGCCTGAGCTGAGCCGAGCGGGGAGGCTAATGTTTTCTCATCTGGTTTTGTTGAACTGAAACTCGCATTGTGTATTGAGGCCAGAGCTATTTTTATCCCGACATGTGAGGTTCCTTCACGTCATAGCCACAAAAGTCAATCCAAAACATCCCAGGGAAGGTTGTTTGTGAGACATTCTGCAGATTCTCATGTCACCACATCAGGTTTCACTTAGCACCATCTGGGGCCGGCTCCCCAGCCACCGCCCGCAGGCCTGGGTTGTATACAGAGGGCTCCCCGCAGCATCTGTCTGCCCCCGGGCAGCCTGCCGGTCACATGAACTTCCTGCCAGAGCCTGGCAGGCTCCTCGCCTGCCCAAACCAGGAGCACGAGGCAGGTCTGTCTGGCTGAGGGCCTGCACTCTTCCTCAGACCCATCCTCTGCAGGACCCAGATGGAAGTCTCGCTCTTCTCCGCCCCTCAGACCTCCCCCAAATACAAGTCCTTGGCCACAGCTCTGCTCTGCCCCATGCGTGGGCAGCTGCCCCCTGAGAAACAGAATACTGCCAGGTGCACAGCAGGGTGAGCAAAAGCTGCAGGTGCATGGACGGGGCTGCAGGAGGCGCTGAAGGTCTCCCCCAGGAGGAGCAGGTTGCAGGGAAGCCGGATCCGGTGCTCTCCTGAGCCTTTCATTGCTGGAGTCGCCCACCCTCGGGGCCAGTCTGTCTCCACTTCATCTGCTCCCCCACACCCGAAGCCCTAGCTTAGAACCACTTTTCTCAGGTTCCTTCTCAAGCCCCCAGGCCTGAAGACTGTCAAGATCAGAGAATTGGCTGGGCACAGGGGAGACCGAGGCTGAGAAAGGTCCCCCAGGACCACACCCCATCCCGGTGAACACTGGGACAGCCCTCCTCCTGGTCTTGACCCCCAGTTTCTCCCACTCTAACAGGACCCCAACCTTGTCTTTAGTTATTTTTCTCATCGCTGAGACAAAATGCCCGACACTCACAGGTTAAAAGAGGAGAGGTTTATTTCAGCCTACAGTTTGCAGAGGTTTCTGTCCATAGTTGGCTGGCTCCGTGGCAGAGGGACTGCAAAGCAGCAACAGCAAGCCTCCCTTTCCCTCCTATCCCATCAGGCTACGATATGACCCTTTGGTGGTACCACCTATACCGGCAGGGGGGGTTCCTATCCACACCCAGGACTCCGCTAAACCAGTCCCCACTTAATCCAGGGCTAACACCCTCAACCTCAGTGTCACACACATGAACCCACCACCTCTGAAAAGCCACACCTTTGAGCATGAGAGTCAGGCTTTCGAGGACATCTACATGTAAGCATGACAGGCAGCATTTCTGGGCTGAGGTCTTCCTGGCTGTGGGGTCTTGGAGGGCATAAGGCCCTGCTGTTGATGGCTGCTCCCCTGGAGCTGTGTCAGCCGCAGGTCAGTGGAGGCACGGACCTCAGTTGGGGAGCAAACTGCTTCTTACTGTTAGTGTTCTTTAGACAGCAGGAACCTTGCAGAGCTGACTGCAGAGCTTTCCCCACAGCCATGCTCTGTGAGCACGTGAATCCCTTTACGGGGCTTCACGTGTGACTTGCCTTCCCCCTCCTCCTCCTCCTCCTCCTCCTCCTCCTCCTCCTCCTCCTAAGGACCTCCATGCAGCCTGGAGTTGAGAGGCCATTTTTGGCTCAGAGTCGGAGCTGAGGAGACTGGAGATGTGCAGGCTTCTCCTACGTCCTCAGCCAGTCTGTCAGCTGAAGGAGGTGCTGGTCTCCCTCCTGAGGTGTATGATTTAGGGGGTAGAGGAACACCACATCCCAGGAGAACATTCTGAATTTGTCTGAGATCTCAAGTCTCCCCACTCAGACATTTCCGGACAGAAGCACAGCCTAAGGCTCAGGTAAGAGCAGTCTGCCCCTTGCAGGGCCCTGGGATAGCATGCATCTGCTAATAAAGGCAGCCCCAATTTTTTACAGGTTGTTTGGCAGGCCCCAGGCCTAGTACATTTCATGTTTTGCATTCAAAGGGAACTCTTATGGCCCCCTCTTACAAATAAGAAAACGGGTCACACTCAATGCTTCCTACTGCCCTGTGAGGCTGGAACCCGCAGCCTGTCTGAGGGACCGGCTCCTGAGATAGGGCCAAGCCAAGGAGGACTTTTTATGGTTACTCCCCACATCACTCCCTTTGTCCTTTTCCCCTTTATTAATTTTTATTTTCATTAGTACATGTTAGCAGTAATATGATTACTCTGACCACGGGAAGCTAGTACATCTTCATCCTTTCTGCACCTCCTTCCTTTCTCCACCCTCCCTTTGTCCTCTGAAGTACTTCAGAGCCTAAGTAGTCCTAGACTTGAAAAGGGTGCACACAGAGGTAGGAAGGGGACCGGGACACGAGGAGCTCTTACAAATGTGCACCTAGGGGACTCCGAAGTTAACAGGGTCCTGTCCTCGTGTATCTGCAGGAGGGCAGGGGGAGCCTGTGACCCCCAGCCAGGCTGCCATTTGAGGGAAGTCTGCGTCCAGCTCAAAGGGCAGAACTTCTAGGAGGAATAGCTCACTGCTGCTGTCTGGCCGCTGGTATCTGACAGCCAGCCTGTGGAGCGCCACTGTAAGACTTGTTTCCAAGGCCTTGGACCGTCTACACATTCCTCTCTCACACATGAGGCCAGTGCTTCTGGCACCTAAGATGACTTTCCACAGCCTGACTTGGGCCTCAGAAAGCTTATGTCCTGCTCACCTTGTGCTGGTGCCTGGCCCCTCCCCATGCAGGGAGGGCTGCATGACTCCTGCAAGGTACCAAAACCATAGAGAGGCCAGCAGAAGTGAGTAGCCCAAGGGGTGGTGGGAGATAAAATAGATTTAGTTAAACTTTTGTGAGATTGCATGGATAGCTCAGTGGTGCAGTGTTTGCACAGCATGCATGAATCCCTGAGTTCAATCCCCAGCACCGCCAAAAATAAAATAAAGTGATTAAATTTTGTTCTTCTTAAGGCACCATCAGAAGAGCAAAAAGACAGCCCCCCCAATGGGAAAAAATATTTCTAAACTACATACCTGATAAGAGACTTGTAACTAATATACAGGAACCCTTACAACTGAACAAGACAAATGGCCTAGTTTAAAGCTGAGCAAAGGAACGGATTAGGTGTCTTTCCAGAAAAGACATGCATATGGTTAGCAAGCACACCACTATCATTAGTCATTAGAGAAATGCAAATCTAAACCGTAAGGAGATACCACTTCCCATCCACTAAGACAGCTATAATCAAAATGGCAGATAATAAGTGTTGGCAAGTATGTGGAGAAATTGGAACCCTCCACATTGCTAATGGGGATGTAAAATGGTGTGGCCACCATGGAAAATGGCCTGGCAATTCCTCAAAAGTTAAATATAGAGTAGCCATATGACCCAGCAATCTCATTCCTAGGTAAATACCGAAGAGAAATGAAAACGTGCCTACACAAGAAAGCTCACAAATGAATGTGCCCAATGGCATTATGCATATGATAGCCAAAAAGTGGAATAATAGCCAAATAACCACCAACTGATGAGATAGTATATCCAGACAGTAGAACATCATGCAGCCTTAAGAATGAAGAACCAATGTGATATTATGAGAATGAACTTTGAAAGAAGCTACATACTGTAAGGTTTCATTCATACGTGCGAAATGTCCAGAAGGGGCAAGTCCATAGGAACAAAGTAGATCAGTGGCCTCCAGGGCCTGGAGCAGAGGAGAATGGTAGGGTACCACTAATGTGTATAGGGTTTCTTTAGAAGGTAATAAAAATATTCCAGAATTAGTGGTGATTGGCCTACAGCTTTGTGAATATTCTGAAAGACCTCTGAGTTCTACTTTGGAAGGATGAACTTTATGGTATGTTGAGAAAGCCGCTGTTTTACCAACCATTTCCTGTTAAGTGTGTTGGACAGACTGAGCCGCTACCTCTTTGTCACCTCTTCACAGCATTGAGGTTGAGGTCGGGGTGCATTGGAAAGGAAGGGAGGAATGGGTTGTGTGAATACACCATGCCGGAGCCCTTCCCTTCTCCCCACCGTGCTGGACGCTTCACTGGCAAACGGTACTGGAGCAAGTTGAAGGAATAGTCTGAAGCAGTCATCGGTGTGATCTCAGCTGGGATGTGTATCAGAAAGGGCACTGCATGTCCTGTTATGAAGCCCGCTCAGAGCTTTGAAAATGTTCAGGGTACCGTGCTACAAGAGCATCTTTTCCTGAAGATAAGGAAGAAAGGATGTTTGATTTCCAGATGTTAGGTGAAGACACTTTGCATTCGTTGGTGTTTGCTGCCTTTAATTCAGTGGATATATGTGCCATTTATTTTTTCTCACTTAAAACTGGAAGAAAAGTTTGGCTTCTGCTTCTTATGGGTTTGCTGGTTTTGTTAACCACTGAGGATGTGCCTGCCTTACCCTTCTGTTACCTTTGACTTGTCATTGTCCTTACCTTGGCAAAGTACCCTCAGGTATCTCATTTACTGGGCTATAGGTAAAGCTTTGTTTTGTTCTAATTATCATAACACCTAGCGGGGTCTTTACTCATAAGAGATGTTCACTGTGGGTGAACATGCTGTGGGTCTGGGTGAAGGAATGGATAAGTGAATAGAAATTTTTCAGGATGCAGAATGTGTAACCTGTCTGTATTTTACACATTGCTGTGGTCCTTGCTTTTTTCCTGTAATATATTTTCCTTTAGTATTTGCTCATTTTGTTACACATACATCTTATAGGTATTTACAATTGTTTGTATTCTGTATGGGTGTCATTACTCTGTAGACACACAATCCGAATAAACTCTGGTTCTCTCCCTTTCTCTGCAGGTACCAAAGGCTTAGAACGTTCTCCTTCCACTCCCACCATGAACTCCTACTTCTACAAGTTCATGATCAACCTTCTGCAGAGGTTCAGCAGTGAACGGAAGCTCCTGGAGGTCAGAGGCCCCTTCATCATCAGGTCAGTTCCGCACATGCTTCCTTTTCCCACAGAGTCAGGCTTCGCATCGTGCACCATCCGTGGTGTCAAAGCAGCCATCGGCTCTTCCCCGTCTCTCTCTTCTTTCTCCTGGCCTCGGTGTCTGTTCCAATAAGAAGGTTCCAGCTGCGTACTACGCTGCTGATGCTACCAGCGTGGGGCAGGACACTGTAGACATTTCTGCAAAACAACTGAATTATCTTTTTGCTTGTTACAATACCATTTTCCCTTCTGGTGAAATTTCCCCCTCTCTAAAGGGTACTAGTAGTCTCTGGAGAGGAAAGTAGGGGATCCAGCAGGGACTTGACACAGGGCTGTGCTGGGGCCCTGTGGGGTTGGCAGGATCAGAGTCTTGAGTTGTCTAACCCCCCACCCTCCTGGTGGTCCTGGGATACCAGCCTGAGACTCGGGCCTGAGCACTGTCATCCACAGCATCCTGGCTCCTTTTGTCTCATATTCAGCTCCAAGGAGCAGGGTCGTCAGAAGAGTCAGCCAGTGCCACCGTCGGGTTAATGACAGCTAGATCAGGGGTAAGATTTCTAGAACAGGCGACACACCCCCACGTGCTTGCCAACAGTCATTCTCAGCCCCAGAAATGATGGCTGGGCCTCCCTCCTTCCCGGCCAGTGAAATCAGCCCCGCAGAGTGACGGGCTGGAGTGGTCCGGCATTCTTGGGGAGCAGAGGACTCAGATAAGGTCCCAAAGACTGAGGAGTTCTGAAACTTGAAGGCAAGAAAGCATGCGTGTGGAGAGCAAGGGAAGAGGGGCCCAGCGTGGTGGGTTGTACCAAGGACGGGGCGCTGACCAGAGGGTGGGGTAAGCACTGTCAGGGCGTGGGCAGAGAGGGATGCGAGTGCTGCTCTGTGGCTTTGAGGGGCTCACACTGACAAACCAGTTCAAGGCTGTAGTCCGCGTGAGTCTTTGGGGGAGGAGGGTGAAGAATTCAGTATTTGTAGGAAGTCTAGTGGGCTGGGAACTGGCTACTGAAGGGAGTAAGGCGGAAGCAAATTGGAATGACATGCAGTTCCTTGGTTTGCATGGCTGGGCGGTGGTGGCGCTGCTCCCTGAGGTAGGAGCCCTGAGAGAATAGCAGGACGTGAGGACGGTCACATGTGTGAGTTTGAATTGCTTTTGAATTGCTTTGGGGACATTAAAAGAAAGATGTTGAAGAAGCAGTTTGGTGCACCTGGCTCTTCAAAGAGAGGATCCACGTTGCAAATCTGGAAATCGATGGTATAGTCAGTCAGTCAACAGATACTTACTGGCACCAGCCCTGTGTTCTAGGTGGTTCTGGAGCTTTCATTGTTAGGGAGTATGAGGAGGCCAAGTGAGAAGAGAGGGCCCTGGGCCAAGCCTTGAAGAGCTCCAGTATGTGAAAGCTGAGGAGGAAGGGAGAAGCCAGCAGAGGGGGCTGAGAGGAAGAGGCAGTGAGACGGAAGGAAGATGGAAGAAACAGGGAGCTGGCAGGAGGCAGGGAGGGAGATGAGGCCGCGGGGTCTGCTGTGCTCCGGAGGGGACTAAGAGTGGGGGACAGCAAATGGAGGGGTGTTTCAAGACTTGGTCCAGGAGCTGGCCTGCAGAGCGGAGGAGAGCCACAGGCCAACTCTCAGGCCCAGGGAGGGGTTGAGGGGCACCCTGAGAATTGGGCCAAAAGACTGCGTCTTAGGAGGGGATAAAGAGAAAAAGCTACGCGTCGGGTACACACCTGTAATCCCAGCACTTGTAGGCTGAGAAAGGAAGATTCCCTTGCATTTGAGGCCAGCCTAGGCTATGTGGTGAGTTCAAGGGAAGCCTGAACTACAGAGTGAGACCTTGTCTCCAAAACCAAACAAAGGAAATGGACACAAAGAATAGCAGGAGCGTAGCAGGAGTTTCTAATGGTCTGGACCCCAGAAGGGTGTCCCATGACAAGGGGAGGCATCACCACCCTCTCCCTCCTCTGAGCCCCTCTCCGGCAGCTCCCTACTTGGGGCACACATCCGGCATCCGTGGGTGCTGAGGCCCATTGGTAGGGTGCACTAGGGAGACTGTGGACTGTCCTGCTCTGTTTTGTGTTCTTCTCTCCTGCTGATGGCTTAAAAAAGGGGTCTGTGGTGGTACATGCAAGCCACCACCATAAAGGCAAAAGGCCTGTGAGAACGCAGCCGATGGTTGCACAACCCTTTCGCAGCTCCTCACCCCTAACTCGAGCCCTGAGGAAAAGAGGAGAGATGCTTCTCCAGATGAGTTAGGAGCTGTTGTCTGCGGTCACGTGGTGAGCACGGGAGCAGGAGGGGCCGCAGTCTATGGGAGGACAGAGGCATCCAGAGACCTTGGAGACAGACAACCCCCAGGTTCTTGGCGCTAAGGGGTTGTATGTTTCCCCCAGGACCTGGGCGCCTCTCATCTCCCCACATAGCTTCCCCAGGCTGCACCTAGATGCAGAATGAAGTAGCAGGAACAGGACTTCCTGAGCCTAGCCAAGGCTGAGTGGGCTGGACCTGAGTCCACATGGTGGACGTAGGTTTGGGTGCATGTAGAGGCTGGGGAAACCCTCATCTCAGCCAGCCTCGAAGAGACTTGCTATGCTTCTGGGGCCTTCTCACAGTTGCAGGCAGTTGAGGCCAAGCCTACACCTAGCGGGAAGATGAGCTGTGTGTGGCAGGGTGCAGTGCGGCCCACACGCTCAGAGCCTGAGGAAGGGCGTAACCTGGGGTTCAAGCCCCAAGGCCTCCCAACGCGGCCATGTTACCTCTTTCCATGCCCTTCCTGCTCAAAGTGTCCTCTGCCTTGAGTTAAGCACGTCCTCCATGCTGATGAAGGGGAGCTATTGTCCGGCCTCCTGACACAGCCTTGGCTGTCACCTCCCCTGGTGTTCTGTGAGGAAGTCCCACGTGAGAGAATTGGACCTTCTGTGCCAACACCCAGCTCTGCTGCCTCATGGCCCCGAGCACCCACCAGCACCCTTCCTGGCCCCACTAAACCAACTCTGCCCAGAGTAGGTGTTGGTGTGCTTTGCCGCCCTCCAGCCTCTTCCCATCATCCATGTTAATGGCCGCAGAACAAGCCCGGGCCTTGTCTGCCCGTGAACCACCCCACTTATATGCAGGAGAAAGGAGAGGAGGGAAAAAAGCCAGCTTCTTTGATAAGCTGTGATATGAACTCCAGCATAACCCAACAGCTGTGATCTTTACAAGCCTGCTTCTGTGCTGGGAAGTCGCAAGTCTGAAGACTCTCCACGCTGCCTGCCAACACGGCCCTCTGGCCAGCATCCTTTGGCTCCATCAACTGTGCATTTTTCCCCTCCTCTTCCTCCCTGCTGCCTTGCAAAGAGCACTTGCCAGCAAATGCTTTCATTTTTAATGAGCCACTGTGTGCTGTGAATGTGAGGGCTGCGACCCAACCGCCCAGCTGATGGTGGGTGAGTCCCCAGCACCCTCCCAGGGAACGTGGGCGCCCCTAAGATGAAGCAGCATCCGGAGAGGATGAGTCAGGGCCCAAGTGGGAAAGGAAAAGCAATCATGGGACTTCCTTCCCTAGACCCTTGACCCAGAGAAGCCCAGCACAAGGCTTTCGGTTCATTCTGGTCCTGCTGTCCCTCCCACTGGAGGCAGACGTGGTAGCCTCTCCTTCAGCAAATGCTTGGACAGTCCCTAAATGCAGCCCACTCATACTGCCCCCCATTGCCTTCCAGCACCCTGGGTTTGCATAAGAGCCCTTATGAGGGAAGAGGGTGAGAGGTGGAGCGGGAGTTGATTGGTCACTGAGGTGGGTGGTGGGGCAGGGCAGCCACTAGAAACCGGAGTTGTTTGTAATTGTGGGGACTAAAGAACGGGATGGTGGGAGAAGCAGCTCTTTCATGCTCTAATTGGGAAATTCCACTTCACTGGTCTTGGCCCTTCTGCAGCCCGCTTGGGCTGACCGCTCCTGAGGCCAGCTCCCTCCGCGCACCCCAGAATCTTCCAGTCTCCTAATGTCTGCAGTCCTTTTGCCTGAGGACACTCGGCCCAGCTGGAGGCAGTGGCCAGCCCCTGAAGCCCATGGTGCTGAGACTAATGGAAGGCAAAGTAGAAAAGAGTGTGAAGTCTAGCTGCCCTGATGTCAGAGAAGCATGCTTTGCCCCAGGCCGCAGCTTACAGGAGAGTGGTTGAGAGACCCGCTTGCTCCATGACACCTCCTTTCACCCTTTTAATGGGTCACATTCGTTAGGTCAGAATAAAAATAAACTGCTGGCAAATGTTCTCCAACTGGAGTCTGCCTGCTTCTAGAGGCCTGGTCCTCCTGATAGAGGAAAGGGTGTCAGGATCTCCAAATCTGATAAGGCAAATAGTATAACTCCCAACCTGTTAGCTGTCTGGTAATGTCAAGTTTGTGCCCTCTGAAATCAAAGAGTGGATTCTAGGAACAGCGAAGTTTAAAGGAGGAAATACTTATTGAAGGAGAAAGATAAAGCTCCTGAGAGGCAGGAGGGTCCTGAAAGCGAGTTGCTGAGGACCCCACTTCTCAGGTTTTTTAGAGTATAGCACAATTACACGTGGGTACAGCAGTTACAGCTCTGATCAGCTAACGAGGTTAGAAGTGTAGTCACTTAGGTACTCGTGCCCCAGGGGGAAGCAGGTCCCGAGCAAGTGTACATGGAAAGAACAAAGGCCTTTTCAGGAAGGGATGAGTCCAGGGTCTCAGTCACCCACGGAGGTGGAGGTGGCTGATATCTCTCGAGACTTCGTTAGCCCGAGGGGTTACCACTTATCTTAGGCCTGGCCTCCAACAGCCACACCCCAGCCACAGTTGTAATGTCCTCTCATCTTTGCCTTGACTCTCAAGGGCCCAGCCCCATCTCACCACCTGATATTCCTACCCAGAATGCAGACAGATATTGAGCTTTTGTTATTTTGCAACCGTATTGATTGGGTTCACTGCTAAGGGAAGGAGACGGGACTTTGAGCAGGGTAGGAGAAATCCTTCTGAGACGTCTTCATCTTTCTCAGTGGAAGCTCCTCCCCAACTTTAATTAAGATCTGCCCAGCCCTCTGTGTGAAGCTCCCCAGTTCTCCCCACACTGGGGCCGGGGCTGGGCACTTTTGTTTCAATACTAGGCAGCAAAGAAGAGGGTGTGCGGAAGCCATTTTGCACAGCCAGGGCTTGATTTCTGATCTCTAATTGGAGACAAGGCTGTGGGATTTCGAGTGACAGGCAGGCCTGACCTGATGCAAAGGACTGTCTAGGACGAAAGTCACGCCCTCCAAGATAGACACTTGGTCTTGCCGAGGGCAGTATTCAGAAGCCCCGTCCTGTTCTGCTTGTCAGGGCACAGTGACCAGCATCCCAGCACCTCACAGAACCATCTGGCCCAGGAGTGGAAGGAAGGCCAGTGAGCTGGCATTGGCGCTGGCACTGGCGGTGCTCTGCCCTCTCCAGGCAGTCCCCGCACGTCCTGCTCACCGCCACTCCCAGCGAGAACAAATGGAGACCACATGTGACTGGCCTTATTAAGCCAGGCTGTTGTTAATTAGGTCCTCCCAGGGCCTGGAGGAGGAGGGCGTCCTGGGCAGGGGCTACACAGTGTGTTCTGGGAGCGTCAGGGGCGGCGCCTGCATGTTTGAGGGTGCATGGCTTTGGGCAGGACTGTAGGAGGTCGGAGTCCAAGGTGAACTTGACCAGGAAAGGAGGGACGTGTTCTTCCAGGTGACCCAAGCAGCCAGTGGTGTCCAGAGTCGCCGGGGTGGGGAGAACGAGGCTCAGGGTTAGCAGGGAAGCCGCTCACCCGCCACATGGCATAGGGCCCTGGACCTATCACCCCTTCTCCCCTTGGCTCCTCCCAGCCCCTGCTGGGCCGTATGCTCCTCCTCAGCTTACATCTGAGAGGTACTGACCCGGCCCCACCCATCACCCCTGCAGCCAGCAGGGCTGGGGCCAGTTGTCACCGACTGTTTTAGGGGACTGAGACCTTGGTTCCAAATGGAACCAGCAGTGCTCCCAGAGCCGCCCGTTTATACGTTACCTAAGGGTGCCAGGAGTCTTGGAAAGCTAGACATGGTAACTCAGACAGCTCGGTGGATTAGCAAGCAGCTCAGCTGTATCATAATGTAGCGTCTTTTTAACAACTAGCGGCAGGTTTGGAAGCGGCTCCTAGAAGCCACTTTCCAACCTCTGGCCTGTCCGGGAGAGGGCTGCATCTGAGCCAGGACTGACAAGTGTGTCTCCTTAGATAGCTCCCAAACTCCGGGAAGGACAGCTACAGTGTATGTCCCCATCCATCTGCTGTACGGTGCGTGTCTCAGGATACACTTCCCTTTTCTCCTGGTATCATGTCAGCATATGCCTGAGCGCTGTCCTGTGAGCTTCTCCGCACTCCCCAAGTGTTTGCTTTCAGCACATAGGCTGAACCCCATTCAGAACGGTGCACAGAAAGGTTCTAGTCACACCCAGTTATAAATGGTCTTGCACACCTGTAATCCCAGAGCTCGGGAGGCTGAGATAGAAGGATCGCCACAAGTTCCAGGCCAGCCAGGGTTATAGTGAGTTCATGCCCAGCCCGAACTATATAGCATAACCCTGTCTCCCCCACAAAAATATCACAGTACATGTGTGCTTGTGAAAGACCCCAGACCAGCTGCCCCTTCTGCACAGGAGGCCCCATCTTAGAGCAGTTGTAATGAGGAGAGGCCTGGCCTAGGGAAACTGTGACTCCACAGGAAAGAGGACTGCACAGGCCGGATACCTCCTGTCACCCAGGCCGGGGCAGCCCACAGGAGGCCCTCAGAGTCAGAAGTGGACGTGGTAATTCCCAAAAACACATATGGCTTCCCAGCCAGGATGACAGGCTCTGGGACTGTTTGTGTCATCACTGTTGGTGCTGGTGTCAGAATGTCCCTATTAGAAGAGAGCGTTTGTCCCAGCCACCTTACCCCAGGGCTTGGGACACACACGACAGCCACTCAAACCCCCAGCTGTGGTCCCCACCCCAGGTGTCGTGTGAACACAGGAAAGCGATGGCCAGGGCAGTGCGCCGGGTGTGGGAAACCTAGCGCCATGGCTTTGCCCACCACAGCAACAGAGCAGCCAGCCTGGCTCCGGCCGGCAGTGCGAACCCAACGGGGGTCTGTGTGTCCTTCCCTTCCTCCTCCTCAGCCAGTCACCAAGGCAGCTTGCTCTGATGTCAGCCTCGCTGGTGCTTTGACAGTGAAGACCTCTCTCATTCAGAGACTCCTTCTGACTCCTGTGCTAAAGGATCACTCGCCCCTCCTTCACCTGGTCTGAGTTCTTCCTGGCCGAGGACACACCTCCTCCATGTGGGCCCCCTCATTCAGAAGCCAAGCTGCCATCGATCCCCTAACTCAGGGCAGCTGTGCTTTTTCCCAGCCCTCTGTGGGTGAGGTCAGGCCTGGGTGTGCATTCCTGCCTTCTGGAAGCCGCCTCCTCAAGCACTAAGGTATGCTGTCCCCAGCTGCTCCCTTAGAAGGAGCCCTGGTCATGTGCTACAGCTGCCTGCCCCGCTCTGGCCGGCCTGTGTCTCTCCACCTCTAGCCATCTGTGAACTTGTGGCCTTGAGTAGCCTCTGCTGACCCCATACTTGCACTCGAATATCCTGTCCTTCCCAGGGAAAGGAAGCACACCTGGCCTTTTCTTCTGCTTTAGAGAACCTGGTTTGCAGGCTCCACTGAATGCTCAGGAGTCCTGACTGGAGACTGGACTTGATTTCAACTTGGTTTTGCCATCTCTTTGGTAAAGCCATCTCCTTTTTTGTTTTTTGTTTTGTCTTTAGTGATACTAAAAATTGAAATCAAGTCACTGAGCTATATCCTACACCCTTTTTAAAATTTGTATCCTGAGACAAGATCTCAGTAAGCTTCTCAGGCAGACTTGAATTTCTGGTCCTCCTGTCTCAGCCTCGCAGAGTGCTGGGATTACAGGCATACACCACCATGCCCAACTCACCTCCCTGTCCACTTCACCGCCTGCTTTCCGCTACAGTGCTACAGATCAGGGAAGCACGGTGGCCTGTCCTCCATCTGTGTCACTCAGTGTGCCTCTTAGGAGTATGTATTCAATGATCGTGCACAGAAATGGCGATTGCACTGTGGCTCAGCTGATTTTCACTAGTTGTCACACCCATTGTGAGTGCTCAAATCTAGAAATAGAACTTCTCTGGGCCCAGGAGGCACCTTCTGTTACCCCTGCTCCTCTCCCAGGGGAGCCCTGCCCTGACTTCCGGTGTTCCTCGTAGGTTGCGTGTACCTGGTTTTGAACGTCCCACAAATGCAGTCAGACAGCCCATGCTCTTTCACAAACCCTCGCTTCTTTGGTCCACACCACATTTGCGAGAGTCCTTGCTGGATATAGCCTTAGTTCATGTTTCCATAGAAGATTCTACTTTTTGAAGATGCTATGATTTATTTATCCATTCAGACATAGATGGGCATGTGGGTTGTTTCTGGCTCTGTTATAAATAATTCTGCTATGAACATTCTCTGGCACATCTTTTACACATACATTTCCATCTGGCTCATACCAGAAAACTATGGGACTAGTGAGTGAACACGCAGCCGTAACACTGGGAGATGCTGTCCGGGTTGCCTGTACCAACTTCTGCTCCCATTAGGAGGGCAGGAGAGTTCACATCAACCTTAACACTTGTATCGTCATCTTCATTGTCTGCTGTTCTTGTAGGTGTGTAGTCTTAATTCACATTTTTCTGAAGACTCATGAAGTTGGACAGCTTTTCGTAGCTTTTTCGACTTGTAGATATCTTTTATGACAAGCCTGTTTGTTATTTTCCCATTGGATTTTCAGTATTTTTCTTAGTAACTTGTGCAAGTTTTGTTGTATATTTTGGATTCAAATCATTCCCAAGTGCACATACTAGGATGAGGGACGTAGCTCAACAGCACCACACCTGCCTGGCAAGCTCAAGGTCCTGAGTTCACTCCCTGGTACCAAAACAAATATGCATACTGAAATTCTCCTCTGTAGTTTGCCTTACCATAGTCACTCTGTTCATGGTGTCCCTTGATTTTTAATACAGTCCAGGTGATCACTTTTTCTTTGCAGTTAGCTCTGTGTGTGTGTGTGTGTGTGTGTGTGTGCATGCACACGCGTGTGTGCACTTTTTCAGGGACTGAGGAGCTCCTGAGAACATGTCCTGGACTTGACTGGTTAATGTTTGTTAAGCATTCTTGGTGAGCTGGGCACTGAGCACAATGCCCCTGAAATCCAAAATTGTTGTTTCTGAGCTCTGGACAGGGTCTCCAAGACCATGTACAGTAATGCCTCGGTTCATAGACACTTCCATTAGCAGTTTGGTTCACAGACTGTGTATGAGTGACAGACGTAACCACCACCATCTTCCCCACACAAACAGAAACCCAGCCCTCTTTCCTACAGTACTAAAACAAGTTACGTTCATACACTGAAGTACTACTGTAATCTGTCGGCCTTGTCACCGAGACATGACCACCCCATTATGACTCTCACATCTATTCAGGGTGTGTGTTCCACAGGGGAACTCTGATTGGCTCAGAGAGGTCAC